>BRDA01064067.1:0-24210 GCA_036984385.1 Crenuchus spilurus
AGAGACAGACAGACAGACAGAGAGAGAGAGAGAGAGAGAGAGAGAGAGAGAGAGAGAGAGAGAGTGTTTGTGTGTGTGTGAGAGAGAGACAGAGAGAGAGAGACAGACAGAGAGAGGGAGTGTGTGTGTGTGTGTGTGAGAGAGAGAGAGGGAGAGTGTGTGTGTGTATGTGTGTGAGAGAGAGAGACAGACAGACAGAGAGAGAGAGAGACAGACAGACAGACAGACAGAGAGAGTGTGTGTGTGTGTGTGTGGGGGGTAAGTAGGCAATGCTAAAATGTCATTTTAACATTAATCTTAAATACATTAAAGACACATCAGTAGTGAAAAGTACCACATATCACAAAACCTCATATCTTATAAAACATCTCAAGCTGAATGTAGACGAATGCAGCAACATTTGATTCCAAGTCATGTTGGACCATTTTATCAGAAAATATCTGTGTAATGTAAAGGACAGCTGGAGTTTTTAAATGGGGAGATGCTGTATGTGAGGAGATTACGATTAAAAGATGGCAAAAATGTGTGAGTGAAGTATTATTAAGTGACAGACGTAGTACATTTGAGGAAATGTGTTTTAAGTTATCAGTTGTTTGCTCAAGCTCTCGTGTTGTTTAAATGTTTGTTTATAAAATAAGTAACTTAGCGGAGACCCAGACTGCTGTAGATCAGATCAGAGGCCTGACTGAGCTGGAGGAGAGAAAAACAGCCAGAAAGAGACAGATTACAGAGGAGAAAGATGAAAAAGAGGGGAAATTAAAGTGTCGTTCATCACTTTGAGTGAAATCTCATTTTAGCTTCTTGGCAGGACTGAAGAACAGGACAGTAAAGCCTCTCTCAGACATGTGCACGTTTATCTAGAACTGAAGCAGGATGGAGGCAAATACTGGTCAAAGCGACCCGTCTAGTACACTCTAAAAAAGGTTCCATTTGAAATCTAGAAAGAAAAATGAGACTCTATAGAGCAGATAAAGATGAAGCTAATGTCAGGCGTGGACTGGAGGGGTATAAAGCGATGGAGCAGAGGAACAGAGTTGTCTGGAATGATGGTGATGAGTTAGGATGAGGTGGGGTGGTGATCATCCAAAATCTGGCTTCTGGCTTCACTAATGATCTTGTTTACTGAATGCAATCAAATCCTCACAGCATCTAAAGTCTAGTAGAAAGCCTTCTAACAAAAGCAGTTATATTTTGTGTGTTATATTTGTCCATGTTTCTTCTACCCTGAGTTGAGGAGTGTGTGTATGATGTGTGTGTGTGTGTAGAGGGTCATATGGAGATCTCTGCAGAGTTGTTTACACACTGACGGGTGTTGATTGCTCTGTGCTGTGAATGGAGCGGAGCAGATGCTCAACTCATCATCACACTTTACCTTCTCTCTCTCTCTCTCTCTCTCTCTCTCTCTCTATTCAGTACATGTACCAATGTAACTTTTCCCCCTTTTTCTCTCCCTTTCTCTGTCTTTTCCCATCTCTGTCTCCATCTCTCTTCTTTGCTTCTTTTCTCATCTTTCTCTCTCTTCTCTCACGACCCTTTTCTCTCTCTACCTCTTTCTTCTAATCTCTTTTGTCTTTTATAACTCTACCACGTTTTTCTTGTGTAACCTCTCTCCTCTCTCTCTTACTTCTTCTTGTCTATTTTCACCTTATCTTTCTCTTTCTTTTGTGTCATCTTTCCTCTCTACTCTTTTCTCTGTCTTTCTTCTTGTTCCTCTGTTCTGTCTTCCTCTCATTCTCTCTCTCTCTAGGTGCTGTGAGAGCATCAAGTATATTTCCGATCCTCAGTGTTATTCTGCTCTTTATGGGTGGTCTCTGTATCGCCGCCAGCGAGTTTTACAAATCCCGCCACAACATCATCCTCAGCGCTGGGATTCTGTTCGTTTCTGCAGGTGAGCCACAGCGCTGGAGAAAGAAAAGAAAAACATTTACACCAAATGCTGCCTGTCCCCGTGGGACAAATTACAGAAATGTTGCCAGCAGATTCCACCCAAACCCTTAACTGCTGCATCTGTACTGTACAGCCTGCACTTTACTGTACAGTCCTTTACTACACACAACACTAGTGCATCTCCAAATATGACAACATCATGTATCAAGTTCATTATTGTTCATAATTTTGTTCAAAACAGTAAACATATATTTTATATGCATTACCTGTAAAGTGACATATTTCAAGCTGTTTTTGTTTTTTTTATTTGAATAGTAATTTACTCAAAATGTGAATTTAAACTTTCTAATAACTTGAGATTTCTGGTTATGAGTCACACTGATCAACAGTAAAACAAAAAAAGGCTTAAAATATTTCCCTTTCCCCGAAAATTAGACATCCCCCGAAAGTAAGACCTAGCAAAGTTTTTGTGCAGTGGAATCAAACTCGGGTGTCGGGTGAAAATAAATCAAATAATACATTGAAACCAAAATAAGAGAAAATACATATATAAGAAGCAGCTGTTGTCAAATGGAAAAATGTTAAAAAAGTAAAACAGGAAGAACCAATCAGATCGAACGCTGATTAGAAGAAGAAAAAGCATGCAGTGAGCAGTGGCCAAAGAAGAGAGAAATCATTTGTTTACACTCACCCTACTGTAAGAGCCCGCTGTCCAAAAGTCCCTCCACGGCGTTCAGACTAACTAACATACTGTACAGAAGTCATATATCTGCAAAGTTCAGAGAGGCAGCCGGTAAGAATCATTAAAGTGATAAAGGCTGTTCCTCTGAAAATGTTAGCGCTGCGGCTAAGCTAACAGTGGCTGCATTAACCCTTTAGCGTTTGGACTTGTAGCTCAGTACTTTAAGCATTCACTAAAGTGAGGTGGATTATAAGCATATTTACTTCTTTGAGCAAATATGATCATAAAGTGTTAGAATGCAGTAAAATGTTAAGAGCAGTTACATTAAGCACTTTAACTGTATCAAAATATTTTCTGTAATATTCATTTATTTTTTCTTTCTCTGTATATTAAAAAAAAAAAATTTTTTGTTCAACAATAAATGTGAATTCTTCTTCTTGGAAAAATAAGACATCCCCTGAAAATAAGACCTACCACATCTTTGGGAGCAAAAATTAATATAAGAAACTGTCTTATTTTTGGGGAAGCAGGGTAAATACAAATATATATAGACTCAAAGGTCCTTATGCTATCATTTTATGTAGCATTTATTTATGTAGCAATTATGCTACAAAAAAATTGTTTTTATTTACTCTGAAGTCTACTTATGATATTTCTGGGGTTTTAGGTAGCAACCATAATAACATTTATCCTTCCATTTATACACACTCACAGATAAACATACTGGACCATCACCAGTCACTGGGGTGGAACCCTGAAGGGTACATCTTCAGTACCTGTAGTTAGGGAGCATAACATCAGATTAAGTATCAGATTAAGTTGTGATGAATGTATATGTTGTTGTATTGACTTCACTCACCCTGTCCTGAATCCAGATGTTTATTTTTGTGTTTAAAATGTTCAGTGAAAGATACAAATCTGCTCCTTTCTACTGAAAAAGTGTCAGACCTTTAAGGGTAGCGTGACATGTTTTGTACCTTGTGGGGCAAAAAAAAGTCATTCAGAACAGTGAACCTCTGACTACACCGTGATTTAAAATTGGGGTGGGTTTCACTTTTGCCTGGCAAAGCGACTCCAAAAGTGCCCTCTTCTCCTATAGTGTGGGCCAGCTGTGAGTTTGCTCTCATTTGAATAAATGAATAAAATTAAAGATAAAAAGCACTGATACAAACAAAACAGCCTTCAGAGATGTCGAGTTAAGAAGAACAGTTGTCACTGTTTGTATAGCGAGATCTCTGACATCTACACAAGGCAGACTTTTATCTCGCCCTCGCTCTCTCTCTCTCTTTTGCCTCTGATCCTGTTGCTAGGCTAAGTGAGGCCTTTTGGGACTTCACTCTAAAAATACGGTGTCCCTGACACACTTTGCCAGTGATCCATCATCTCAGTTTCAGTCTATCAGAGACGGCCATTCGACCGTGTGACTGAGAACAGCATAGTGAGCCTCACAGGTCAAACTGACCTTAGCTCACTCGCTGTCTGCGCAGTCTGTACACACTCATGTGCAGCTCTGGTCATGATGGGGTCAGTAATTTGAGGTCAAAAATGGAAGCATATTAAGTTGAAAGGAATGTGTCAGTCATACATTAAAATGTGGATAACAGTAAATGGAAGACAGTGGTGATCAATTAGAACAATCTGATTTGCATAAACATTAAATATTTACAAATTATTGCAAGTAGACCTTCCTGGTAGTGACCAGCCAATCAGCGTAACCTGATTTGCATAATTTCATTAAGCTCAACATAAAGCTGAGTGTGGTTTTCACAACCATTTATTAGTGCATCTCCAAAAATGTGAATGTTGTGAAAAAGTTTAATTGTAAAGGTAAATTAGCATATTTTATATTGATTACACATACATTAGTTTACACACAGAGTGGCAACCATATCTGGGTGTACACAAATACATTCATACACACACAGACATACACATTCATACACACACCAGGGTGATTTAAAGTTGCCAATTGACCTGATCTCCATGTTTTTGGACTGTGGGAGGAAACCCACACAGACGTGGGGAGAACATGGAAAGAAGAAGACTTAAATTCAAGACCTCAGCACTGAGACATGATTGTTAAGCACAAAGCCAATATAATATTGAAGTATTCTAATAATTTGAGCAATTTCATTAGCTATAAATAAAAAAGTGAAATATCACTTGTAATGAATATAAAACATGTCAGTTTACCTTTTTGAAGTAAACTATGAACAGCAATGACTTTTTTCACAGTAGTCTATTTTCATTATGTGGTACTGTAGAGTGTAAATGGGTCTACTTGCTACTGGTTAGCTATTATACTTTGTTTTGCATAAAACTGACACCTAATGGCTACCACTTAGCATTTGCACAAAGCATATCTCACATTCCCTGGATGTTAACTTGAATGTTACTATTTTGAATTGAGTCCAAAGCATTTGAGTCCAATCCTGATGGAATTGGATAATTGACTCTTTCTGGGATGGGCCATGTAGGATGCAGGATGCTGAAAGTATGTCTTCTCTCCCAACAGGACTCAGTAACATCATCGGTATGATTGTATACATATCAGCGAATGCGGGGGACCCCACCAAGAGTGACTCAAAGAAGAACAGCTACTCATACGGATGGAGCTTCTACTTCGGCGCCTTATCCTTCATCATGGCTGAGATGGTGGGGGTCCTGGCGGTCCACATGTTCATCGACCGGCACCGAGAGCTGAGGGCAGGAGCACGGGCAGCAGATTATCTACAGGGTTCGGCTATTACGCGAATTCCAAGCTATCCATATCGCTACAGACGTCGTTCCAGATCCTCTTCACGCTCCACTGACCCCTCGCACAGCCGGGACGCCTCACCGGTGGGGCTGAAGGGCTTTGGAGCGCTGCCGTCCACTGAAATCTCCATGTACACACTGACCAGAGGGGGCGACACACTAAAAGGCAGCCACGGGACCCCCACAGCCACCTACAACTCAGACAGGGACCACAACTTCCTGCAAGTCCACAACTGCATTCAGAAGGATCTTAAAGACTCATCCAACACAGCCAACCGGCGTACCACGCCTGTATGAGGAAATGAGAACACCCCCCCACCCCCGAAATGGAAAGAGGGGACAAAACAGAAGGGGGCAAAGGGTAAAAGAGCCCTAAAAGATTAATGATCAAATTTCATATGACTTGAGTTCTCATATTCCTTGATTAATTAAGAAACGCTGGGAGGATCTTCTTTGTTTATTTTCAAAGGTTATACGTGTATGCATGATTTTTTTGTCATTTATCATGAGAAATGAGCTTGATCTGTCTGGGTTTTTCTTTTCACAACAGACTCAGGTGGGTTCTTTTACAACCTGGGGAAGGTCAGAGCAGATATGTGATTGAGGAGCTGTAGCTTGTGGTTGTGGAGCTGATTTTTTAAATTTATTTATTTGCTCCAGGACTATTTTCAGCATTCTTTTTTAGCCTTTATGGGTTTATGACAAGCTACAGCATCTTCTGAGTCCTCAAACTATTGATTTGCTAATTGTTTTTTATTATTATTATTATTTTTTGCATAAGAAACTGTGAAACCATTGCAGTAGGGGAATTCAGTAAGGAATAGCCCAGTCTGCAAACAAATACATTATATATATATATATAGTACCGTCCAAAGGTTTTATGCAATCTGTGAATTTATCTGGACAGTAAATGTTTGTTGTCCATTTCCTGTGCTCTCCTGGTGGAAGGTCAGTGTATTCAGTGACCTTCCAGTGTCTGCTTTAGCTAATCAATATTTCATTACATTAAGTTGCTGGTGAAATCGAACAAATCCATGAGAAGACCAGGAACCAATCTTGAGTTCTTCTAACTGGAAGACCAACACCCCATTCTTACTTCTGAACCTCATCATAATTTATTTATATTTATTATTAGGATATATAATGTTTTTTAATGACAGAAATACAGTTACTGCCCAGATAAAATGTTAGGACTGCTTAAGACCTTTGCACAGTACTGTACACTCACTGGCAACTTCATTCCTTGTATTTACACTCCTTGTCCATTTTATCAGCTCCACTGATCATACAGGTGCACTTTGTAGTTTTACAATTACAGGCTCTAGTCTATCTGTTTCTCTGTATACTTTGTCAGCCTCATTTCATCCTATTCTTCAAAGATTTGGACCCCCAGAGAGCTGGATCATTCTAAACACTTGGAGTGACAGTGATGCGGTGGTGGTGTGTTAGTGTGTGTTTTGCTGGTAGAAGTTAAAAGGCAGAGAAGTAGATGGACTACAGTCTGTAATTGTAGAATTACAAAGTGCACCTGTATGGTCAGTGGAGCTGATGATCAATAAGTGTAGATACAAGGTACACGTGCCTAATGAAGTGACCATTGAGTGTATATATAGTATTAATTTTATAAATAAATGAACAGGACTTCCTGACGTGCAAAAAACAAACAAAAAAACTCTATATATAAAGTATGAGAACAAAGACCAGGTCAGACTGGTAGGTGATGGAAAGACTGAGCCAGTCCCAGAGTGACTGAAAACAATGGCTAACATGCTGACATCACCGATAAAAACCTCCACCACACAGCTGCTGAAACGAGCAGAGAGACACTCAACCTTAGACAAAAAATTCTATTCTTTTAAAAGAACCTTCTCATCTTTTGCTCCGTCCCTGTTCACTTTCTTTACTTTCCTCGCACTTTTTGGCCGTCAGTGGAGCACGCAAGCCCTTTTGTTGGGGTCAAAGGTCACCGAAGGACTCCGGGAATGACTGCCAAGACGAGAAACAAGGAAGGAGGAGAGGGGGAGGAAAAGACGAGGACGCAGAACACTGAATAAATCCTTGCAAGGAAGCAAGCGACAATTTAACTCTGAAATACTACAAGACATGAAGCTAAGTGACTCACGAATACAGAAATTAAATGCATGCTATAAATTTACAGAAAACCTGCTCTTGAGAAACTTAAGTTTTAAAGGATAACAATAATTATAATGGGAAAAAGCAATGTTGAAAAAGTTTAACTATTAATGTTTGTGTACTCTTTTCTCTTTCTTATTATTTAACTCATTATAATGAGATGTGTTGGCAAAAAACCAAACAAATCTACAAGAAAACAAATGCTTTTTAAACTTTTTTTGTTGTTTTTCTTTGTATGTAAATGTATGTAATTCATTTTCAGAATCACACAGCCTTAGCCATCTCGTTATTTCTTTGGATTAATTTCAATGTGTTGTTTCAAATGAAATGAAATCTAAAGGTGCCAAAACAGAATGATCCTTAACTTGGATGCATCAAGTTCTGATGAATAAAATACAAACCCCAGGGGGAAAATAGCTGTTTCTGTCTTTCAAGCCTGCAGTATCAAACACAGCTCCCTTTACCACCAGCTGGAAGCTACTAATCTACAGAACCTCTACAGTGTTTTCATAAAAACTCATTCGTTAAAACAGCAAAACCATTTCTTTTAGGCTGTTGGTCCAAAAACAAACAAAAACAAAGTTACGCTATATTAAATGGAGAAGGGTCAAGCACTAGGACGAAGTGGAAAACAGCTGCTCAATCTAAAGTTTCCCTTTAGAGCGTCCACAAGCTCAACAATTGGCTCTGCCATTTCTTGCTAACATGTGATTGGTCGTCCCTGTTGTCACTCCATCTGGTTGCAATTTAGTTGGCTAGGAGTCCGTATTCATCTGCCACTGTAAGTTGTTGACATATTGGGACTTTGAAACTGCCTCTGTTTTGAAGCTTTGGATAAGGTGATTATGTTGTTAGTAGTTAACCCTTCTGTGGTCTTTGGGTCAAATGGACACATATTAACTGCTTATTTTTACTCAAACATTAGGTATAATATTATGTGAATGAGGTCGATTTACTATTTCAAAAATAATTGTGAAACTGGTGGCAATGAGTTGGAATGAAGTTGACTAACAAACAAGGTGAAACAGCTATATGCTTTACAACCAGTCAAACCACAAAAGGAACAGAGAACTTAAAACTAACAATATAAAACTAAAATAACTATTAGAAAACACAGCGAACTGTAAGAGTCTGAGATTTATTGAATGTTCAACTTTATAATTTATTAATATTTAATAATTAAAATAATATATTACATTAAAATAATTGTATTATTTTATTATTAATAAAAACTAGTAATGTAATTACTTATTATAATGTAATTATATTTAAATAAACATAATAAAATATGATTCATAATATAGTACTCAAGCCAGTTGTGCCCCCCCCCTCTCTCTGAAATCAAAATTTTGTTACTGCATATTGCATACTTTGGGTGTCCCCCACAAGCTGTTGACATTGAGCTCATAAGCATTTATCCAGCTGTTTACTCTCTGCCAGAAGTTTATCACATATTTTGTGCAAGGCATAATGGGACAGAAGAATATTGTGGATACTCTCGAGATTTTAATCCATAAACAACCTCAATAAACATGAATAAATACTATAATAGGATATATTAGTTTATAAATACCCTGAATAAAAATTAATAAACACTAGAATAGGAGATATGTGCAATGATTTTTCAACTATAGTATGTCGTTGAAAAAGAAAAAAATTGTCTTGTTCAACATTCATGAATTAAATGATGTAGCACTATAATGTTAACTCAAACCACTTTATTCCTATATCCCATGATGCCTTGCAAAAATATGTGCTAACCTTTCAGCAGAGAGTATAAAGAGTATAAATCCTATAAACTGTGATCAACTTGTGAAAGACACCAAACCAGGACAAATAAAGTGGTAACACAATTCTACCTCACTCTTCTACCATAGAGGATCTGTGTATCTGGAGCAGCATTTGTGGGTTGTATCAGTCTACAAACAGCTAGCTGATTTTTCCCTGAAGTACAAGTATGTATGTTCTTGGAAAATGTTCAATTTAATGTGTGTGACATTTGAGTTGTAGTGTATATAACACATATGGGACACATCAATATTACATATACATACTTATATATAATACAGGATATAATGTACCTCTGTCTCTACAGATGGCCTAATCCTGCCCCAGAGGCTGCAGACTGAACAGGCTGTGAAAACACAGTGGTGTTTCAGTGTAAAGAACACAGGTTTGCAATAAAGCACACTCTCCCCTGCCTTAGTAACACTATCATACAGTACTGTACATCAGCACGCTAAAAGCATTGCTTTCACATCACTTTCACAGCCCAGCAGAACATGTACAGCTTCAGCCTGAGACATGTGTGAGAGTATGTGTGTAAAACATTTACCTGGTGTGAATTTATGCACAGAGCGCCGAACAGAGTGAAGCTGAAAGCTCGTTTTCTGCACTCAGGTTAAATAAGCACCACTCCATCACTAATGGTTAAAATGAAACAGTGAGCTTTTTCTGCCTCGGTTGCTTTTGTCTCTTTTTGTGGCTGATATCTTTATGTTTCAACCATGTACATGCATTAAATTCCCCAAGCACCAACAGCAGCAGCATGCAGGCCAGGTTTCACTAGCTCAACATTTCTGAATAATTCAGGGACCCTGTTAACGTCTACAGTATGCATGTTAACCACACACATGTTAGTAAACAAGTAAATAGGCCACTGTTTCTCTTCCCCCTCGCCTTTATCACACACAATCTACACTGTTCTGTTTTATTATTGTTTTTCCCTAAAGCAGTGCTATCCCTGTCTTTACCCAATCTACAAACTGTAAAATTTGGACTGTGCATGTGCACAGCAAACTAGTAAATTAATCTAAAGTTACTTTACAAGCAATATGGCTGCTAAATTCTGTTCTATAATGCATTTATTTGGATATACGAGATTCTTCACGTTATTAATTCAATGGGGTGTAACTTGTGCAATATTTTAATGCTTAAATCAAATTAATATTGTTTTTAACATACCATTTTTAATGTATTAAATTTAATGTGTTGAACAAACCTTGAGTAAGGAGACATTTATTTATTAGTTATTAATTATTATAGAATTCTCCCTCCAATGAAGTGGCAGCAGAAGGGTGAAGACTAGCACACCTCTTCTGCCTCTTTTCAAACTGCTTCTGATACATAGTCACTGGGCAGCCAATGTGTTTGGAGGAAAGTGCAGGATTCCCAGCTCTGATGGATCAGCTGGCAGACACCTGAGCCAGAGGACATTGCATGGTAGTAGTGCTGGGGAGAGTGCCATCTACCCACTCAGAGAGAGCACAGCCAATTTTGCTCTCTCAGACCCCAGCTGTTGATAGCAAGCAGCATGAGCGGGATTCAAACACATGATCCTCTGACTGTAGTGTCGGTGCCTTAGTCCACTGAGCCACTTGTGTAAGGAGACATTTATGATGCCCTCTTTAGTTTTTTAACATTCCATAAAGGCAAATTATGCAATTCCACATAAAGCAAAATACTGTTGGAAGTATAAATGTAATAGCTCTACTGCCATCAAAAGTTTCCATGTGCTTACATGTGGTAAACATCAGGTACTGTTGGAGCACATGTGCAGTCTAATTTGGACAGGCCTACAAACTGAGTAGTGGCATTACTTTAAAAGTAAATAGTTTTTGGTACTGTACCTTTAAGAGCGACCTTTTGAAAATGTAGAAAAAACTGTACACAATTTGAAAATGCTGAGGTGAACGTGGTAACCACCCTGCTGCTGAACAGTACTGCTTATTGTATAGGTAAGGTTGGAGTTATTTCAAATTAACATTGGAATAATGCTTTTTTTTCTCAAAAAAGAGATGTAGAAATGAGTATTTCATTGTTACAGAGACTGTATTCAACCTTTTTAGAGTTCATTTGAAAAGTTTGTCAACGAAAAAACCTACAGAATTTTTTTACAGTGTAGCTTATATGAAGAGAAAAAAAAATTCAAAGACGAATTCTGTGGTTTCACTGCAGTTTGATACAACACTTATGCGGTCTGCTGCAATTTCTCCTTAACCTCTGCCAAGTCAGAGTCAAACACAAATGATTATGGGAAAAAATAGACTGTATTTCTCTTTCTATGGTAGCAGTCTAGAAATGCAGCCTACCTAGACATCAGCCTAGCTTTTGTAATGCAGCTCAGGCACTATCAGTGTGACAGGCATCTGAGTTTGTTTACTCTATCATAGCCTCAACACTGTGACAAAAACAATCCTGAGAAGTGATGAGAAGTCGGCTTCTCTAATTTGATTTAAATTAACATTAACAGAGTAAATTTTTATTATAAACATGTTCAATCAAGCACACAACATTACAGCCATGTTCAGCATGCTTAAAACATATAAATGAGTGGATTTAGTTTTTGTAAATTTAGATCCAAATTGCATTTATAGTCATGTGGCACAGTCATGCTAACATTAGCATGGTAGCAAAACTTCAAATTACTGGTCACATGAACTCGTTTATTTGTTTTTAACATATCAGTGTATAACTAGCATGACTGGGAAAATATTGATAGCAAATACCTTAGGGTATCTTAAACGAGGCTGTAATAGTTAGCATTGTAGGCTATTACATAAACTTAGCTAGCTAGCAATGCTAAACTCCTAAAACCAGACTGTTCTTATTATACAGCCTATAGCTGAAACCAGTCATATCAAGTCAATAAGTTTCTGCTTAGTTTATTAATCAGTCTATTACTAAGCGCTTAATTTACACAACAAATAAAACTGTACTTAACAGTCCTAACAGGCATATTTTCACACACATAAATTTAATTCAATGTAAAATGGATAAAGCACTAAGCTTTTTTTTTTTTTTACAGGTAGGCTTATTTTATATTCATATTCATGCTCCTATACAACAATGGGATTAGATGGAAACACAAAGGAGACTTTAGCTTAAGTTTCAACTCAGCTGCTCAGATATTTCTCCTAAGAAAAAGACTTCACGTCTCTGCTTTTAGTTTTAGATCTCAGTAAAGTCTCACAATGTTCTCAGATTTGCTAAGATAATTATATTAATGTTTATTACACTTTTTGAGCCATTTATCATTCAGGACTAAAAGTTTCTTCAATGTTAATGCTGTAACTTTTATAAGGTTTGTCAGGACGAGAAGTATCTTTCTCGTCATTTCTCAGAATAAATTTGGAGATAACGTCTTCTGAGCCATCAGTCAATAATATTTTTTTTCCTCTATTCCACTGTTTCTCTCTCTCTCACTCTACCTCCTTTCCATCCACTATTCCCCATTATAATATATAAATACATTTTATACATTTTAAAAAGAGGAAATCAATTATCAGGTAATAGCTGCTCACTTTCCTTGATCAAGATTACTGACTGATTAAAGTCGTGCTGTTTCATTTAAATTAGTCGCTCTCCTGTGGTTCACATTATGCAGACTGAAATTACACCTCTATTTTTCTACATCTTCCATTTCATTATAACAAGTACTACAGTTCTAATTTCCGCACATCTACTGGTCCCTCATTCTATAAAAGACAAATCAATCACTCATTTGGGCTTTTAAATAGCTTTACTTTAGACTCATCCTTTCAGCTACAGCTAAACAGATCATTAGCCACATAAAGTCTTAACAGTATATAACCTAATATCTAAAAGCATTTTCTCTCAGTAAATATATAAAGAAATGGTTCACTCTGAAATCAAGTTCACCCATTTTCCATCTACTTCAGATGTTTCTCCTGTCCTCCAACATATTTTGACCATAGACGCTCTTTATCTTTCTGTTTTACATTACTATTGTTAAACAGATATGTGATGAAATTGCTTAGTTTAGTCACGCCTTCCTCATTCATCTAACTCCACCCTCAACTCTTTCTTCTTCCTGTCTCATTCCTCTTAAACTCCACCACTTGATCCTCCTCTACTCACCTTCAACTCCACCCTTTACCTGATTTTTAACCTTGATCCCTCCCTCATAAATAACTGTACTTAAGTAACTTAACAAGTAACTTACCTTTTTTTTTAGGATTGGTGACATGACCAAGCTTTACCCATCCATCATTCTCTGCATGCACATGAATAAACTATGAACCTGAAGATCTTGCCCAATTTTGCACAGTCCAGACATATTTGGAGCCCAAATTTGGCTTTGTTAGAAGCTGGCACTTTGAAGCTAACATGCATAACAAAAATTACAACACAATAGTCACCTAAATAGCCCAGTTGCTTCCATTAAAATATCAATAAAGCTTTTCTCATCCACTCAAATGACATCTAGATCTTAATCAAAGTCTCAAACACTAATCAGTGTGATTTAGGAGACTAGTTATACTTACTTTAAGCTATAAAAACTAACTGAAATTATATTAAATGTTTGCTTTTGATCATATTCCCTGAATGCAAACACCCAAGTGGTGAAGAACAACTATGTTCTACTGTGCATTTCACCTTGCACCATGTAACTTGACATATGATACGTAGAAGCAGCCATTATAGCAGAAGTTATAATATGAACAAGTCATGCAAACAGTTGGTGTCAGAAGTGGGTATGTTTCACATGCACAACGGACTGCACCAGACTCCACTTGAACTCTCGGGAGGACCAGAGATTGGTTCTCTGGACCCCTTCCAGGCTTAAAAACAGCTCACACTTGACCAAATGAAGCAATCTTGGAGAGCAAGTCATTCTAGGTCGAGAAAAAAGACTCCTCTGCCCTTAATGCAGAACAAGATACTTATGCTACTATACAGTCATGGTCATGAGCAGCTATGATGTGAAGCAGTATTGAGTAAACAGTCAAATTACACAGTGAAAATTTGATCTTTAGCCAAACTATTCCTTTAATGCCATCCAGACTTCATTTGTTTCTCTTATTTTCCCTCTCAGTATAACGCTCCTCCCTCTCTCCATCTCTCTTTGTTGATTTCTGCGTCTCTCTGTTTGACAAGCTGTGAGGAATTAGCCCCTCGCTGTGCTCCTGTCAGTGAATCTGGCTCTACCGCCATCTCTCTCTCACTCACTGCTGGGCTTCCTCTTGGCACTTCTCCCTGCCTGTCAGTTCTTTTTTTCTTTGTCGTTCTGCCCGTCTGTCTTTTGCCCCACTGTCTCTCTTTCTTTCCCTCTCATCTCTCTCCCTTTTCCTCATCTCTCACTCACTCTCTTTTTGCCCCTTTCAATTCCAAGATGGCAGACAATTCTGGACTAAGTGTGGCCCAATTGTGGCACTTATTGTCAGTTATGGCACTGACAAGTCTTTTGTTGGTCAAAACAGACCTGGCTATAGCACTCACATTTAAGGTTTCTTGTGGCATTTGGTCCACATACAGTGTACCATGAGACATTTTTGAACCCAAAATTGGCCCAACTATAGGCCACCAACAGCATCCTCACAAGTGGTTTAATGCAGGGCAGTGTGTGGGCTGATGAGAACAGTAAGTGTGGGTTAGTCCTGGGCCATCACTCGTTTGTTTTCAGCGTTCATTCTCTCTCTCTGTTTTTATGACACACTCATTTGCTCTTTCTCTCGCTATACTCTCTTCATCTCTTTTCCCTCTCACACACTATCATTTTTACCCCTCTCTCCCAAACACTAATTCTTCCTTTGTCTCACTTTTTTTCTTGCTACCTCTTTCTCCTGTTCTCTTTGTCTCACCTTCTGTCATCGCTTTCTTTCTCTCTCAACCTCACTTTCTTTCTTTCTTGCTCTCTCATTTCTATTCCCCTCTCACACACACACACACACACACTGTCTCATCTTTTTTCCCTCACTCACTCTGTCCCACTCCTTCCTTCTATTGCTCTTTTTCTCTTTAGTGGATGAAACATGTCTAGTGCTCATCTCTGTACCAGTGTGTGTGTGTGTGTGTGTGTGTGTGTGTGTGTGTGTGTGTGTGTGTGTGTGTGTGTGTGTGTGTGTGTGTGTGTGTGTGTGTGTGTGTAAAACAATCTGTCCCCTTCTGGCTGGGAATACTAAGGCCTCAGTCCCACAGCTGCTGTGAGAGTGAGTGTGTTTCCAGTGCTGGTCAAGCTTACATAAGAGCACACATCACACACATACACACACATGTGTGGGCTGACCTTTTTCCCCACTGTGCCACTCACACTGCCCACCACATACTGACGCACACGCACGCAACACTGCCCCCAACACGCCTCAGAGGGGCCGTGACACACTGACGGGGGGGCTTTAAGAATATCACAAGTTGACTTGAGGACACACACAGACTACTGCATGCCACATAAGGCCAGTTTATGAGGCGGCTGATTCATACATTTTCAACAATACCCAGACAGCCCTTCTAATGAATGGATTCAGCAAATCCAATTCAAAATAAATGCATAATTAAAAGGTTATGATAGTGAAACAAAGTCATGGAGAGTTTGATGTGAAATTATAGACTGAATTGTTCACATTGGTAGTGATAAGAACCAGACATCTGAAAAGTTCAATACTTCAATATATTGTAGTTTCACTCATAGTTACACACCAGTAAAATCAACCTGAATATTATTACAAACTAGAGTCTTACATCAATAGACAGCTTCCAGATATGCAAAAGAAAAGCAGAGGACCAGCAACAGTATTATTGCAGATGTGAGCTGGGTTATGGAAGAGGCCACGGAATTCAAGAAGGAAGTCAAGATGTGTTTCACTGACTACAGCAAAGTCTTCGACTATTGACAAAAAAAGTTATAGAATTTCCTCAGGAAGATGGGAACATCAGAGCATCTCATCGTTGTACTGGGGAACCTCTAGACTGATCAACAAGCCACAGTCATGACCGAAAATAAACAAAGACACTGGGTCCACATTGGCAACAGTTAGACCAAACTGCATTCTGTCAACACTGGACAGACTGGCAGAAGAAACATTAATAACCTTCAATATCCAGATGACTCATAGCAGAAAATCAGAAGGACCTCACCACGTGTTAAGAAAGTAACAGAACAGAATGAAAAGGTGGGTCCTTCAGCTGAATACGAAGAAGACAAAAGTCAGACTAAAATTTACTGGGTTTTTTTAATATAATTTTTGCCAGTTTACTCCCCTTCCCAATGTGGTAGTAGCCAATTAATCCATCCCATCCACTAGGGGCCTCTCCCCATCACTTTGCATTGACCCTGAGGCTAGGAGGGTGAAGACAAGCACAAGCCTCCTCCATTGCATGTGATACAGCCACCGCCTCTTTTCTAACTACCGCTGATACACCGTCACTGGGGAGCCAACACACTCGGAGGAAAGCGCAGGATTCCCAGCTCTGAATGGACCAATCAGCAGACGCCTTAGCCAGCGGACATTGCAATGAGAGAGTGATGGGGAGAGAGAGCGCCATCTACCCACCCAGAGAGAGCACTTCCAATTTTTGCTCTCCCCGGCTGTTGATGGCAAACAGCATGACTGTGATTTGAACTCGCGATCCTCTGGTCATAGTGTCAGCGTCCACTCGGGACCCAGACTAAGTTTACTGTTGATGGAGAAAATCTTCAGTGGTGGACAGCCCCAAACAAAGACTGTGGCTACCCAAACAAAGACTAGAACCATACAGACTGTGGTTTTGTTTGTGGTTCTTTATGGATGTGAAATCTGTACAGTAATAAAGGCCAGAAAGAATATTGGTGCCTTAGAAGTTTGGAGAAGACAAAGAGAGCAAATAATGGATCCTCAACCAGATCAAAGGTCAACTTTCACTGCAAACCCAGGTAACCAAACTGAACCAAACTCTCTTATTTTGGACACATTATGGGAATTATGGGAAACAGTTCATTTAAAAAAACAATTATTTGAACAAGTGATGGTAAAATAGTTAGAGGGTGACCAGCAACAAGATGGATAGATACCATCAGAGGAATTATGAACAAGCAATGGAAGACACTATCCATATGGTCTCCAAGTGTCTGAATCCACTTGTTAATAATAATAAAAACTACCTTACATAAGGTTATGTGATGGTTCAGACTACGCTTTTTTGTGTGTGAAACTATTATGGTCTAAAACGTGTCTACCCACTAGTGGTGGAGGGGTACATGCAGGGCGTTGTGAGGCCAAATAGTGCTTAAAGTGAACTTCTTACTTCAGATTTATTACTATTCAACTAAATAGGAATAAATAACAGCAAATAAAATGGTTGCATTTACATGATGACTGGTTTTTATCAGCACCATTGAAAAGAAATGGTGCTTACATTATCATTTAGAGCTTCAACACAAATTAAGGTCAGTAATTAAGTCATTCAGATCGTTTTTCTTTTTCACTGACCATTGAGTAGAGATGCTGTACATTTTAATGAATTGCTTTAAATGAATTCAGCTTCATCCATCCATTATCCCACCTCCTTAATCCTTATCAGGGTCGCAGAATTAATTTAACTTACGTGATCTAACTAAATTCAAACCTAACTTATCTTTGTGTACCATTGGTGACAATAAAACATGTGCTTTTTACTTTTACATGCAGGAGTCTGTTTAAATCTTTAAAAAGTATATTTTTGCTTTATACATCTGCTTTTCACACACTTACCAAACTTTCACTGAAGTATCATTTCTCTGGACTCTATAGGGTCCTGATCCATGACTATGTGGGTAGTATAACCAGCTGGTCAATGCACAGTGAGGAAGATGCACTGCGGTTATTCTCCTGATGCTCTCTAGTGGAGGAAAAGAGAAGTGGTCCTTTGCTCTCTGTTCTGGAGTCTGGTGATGTTGCCGTCTTTAAGAACGCTGTGTCCATGGGAACAGGCTCAGAATACTGATCACACAGTGCAGCAAAGGGGCTGCAGTCGAGCACAAGGCAGCAAAAGCACCATCTACCCCACCTCAGCCAAAAAACAAGCCCATAATGATATTCATATTCAAACCACAAAGCACATGCAGCAGGGAAGCACATATAAATAGCTCTAATGCATATGAATTTAGGATTTGAGCATAGTAGACTATGTACTCTCTCTTCCCAGCCTCAGCTTAAAGGTGACAGGCTGTATTATTCATACACAAAATCTGTGCAAAACATTCTGTGTTCATTTCACATAAAGCCCCAAAAACGCTTGTTGGCTATAAGCATGTCTCTAGTTCCTGACTGGATGGGTACGCCAATGCTAACGCTGTTCAGTGCACATTAACAATCTGAAATGTGTGTATTTTTAGTCTAACTATTTAACATATACATCCCAGCACAGCACACACATACACTGATCAGCCATAACATTAAAATGATTGATTTTCTTATTACAACTGCACCAACAGTGGGGTAGGATGTTATGCAACAATTGAACAGTCAGTTCTTAAAGCTGATGCCTTGGGAAGAGGAACAAAGGGCACAGGAGCCAAACTGTGATGGCTACATAACTGGGACAGAACATGTTCAAAACAATAAGTGGGGTGTTCCTGGTATGCAGTGGTTACTACCTACCAAAAGTGGTCCGAAAAAGGGGCAATGACTAGTCCGTCTGCAGTGATCCCAAAGAAGAGCCACCGTGTCGCACACACTGCTGAAGAAGTTGACACTGGCTATGGTAGAAATGTGTCAGAACACACACTGCATCAAAGCTGGTTGTGTAATCACATACCAGTCCCATGCTGACCCATGTCCACCACCAAAAATGCCTGCAATTAATATGTGAGCATCAGAACTGTGTGTAGAGTCCTGATCTGGTGAATGATGCTTTCATTTACATCGTGAGGAAGTCCAGGTGTGTGTTTTTGACTTACTTAGGGAAGAGATGGCACCAGGATGCATTAAGAGAAGACAGCAAACCGACAAGGCAGTGTAATCCACTGGCCAGTGTTCTGTTGTGATGGCTTCATTCGGATGTGTCTTTGACATGTATCACACTTAAACAATGCTGCAGATCAAGCACACTTGGAAATGTCAGTGGGCTTATTCAGTAAGACAGTACACACACCCATACTGCAAAAAACTTCAGGAATGCTCAGAGGAGTTCAAGGTGTTGACTTGGTCCAAAATGAAATGATCCAATATGACGTGTGAGTACCAAAAGTATGTGAACCTTTGCTTTCAGTATCTGGTGTGACCGCCCTTTGCAGCAATAACTGCAACTAAACGTTTCCGGTAACTAGTCTTTAACCTTTCTTTTGTAGAACGACTTGTGTGCTTATGGATGTTGTCTTGTTGCATGACCCGCTTTCTCTTGAGATTCATTTCATTGACAGATGTCCTGATATTTTCCTTTAGAATTCTGTGATATAATTCAGAATTCATTGTTCCATCAATGACGACAAGCCGTCCTGGCCCAGATGCAACACAACAGGCCTGAACCATGATACTGCCACCATCATGTTTCACAGATGAGATAAGGTTCTTATACTGGAATGCAGTGTTTTCCTTTCTCCAAACATATCACTTTTCATTTAAACCAAAAAGTTTTATTTTGGTCTCATCCATCCACAAAACATTCTTCCAATAGCCTTCTGGCTTGTCCATGTGATCTTTAGCAAACTGCAGATGAGCAGCAGGGTTATTTTTGGAGAGCAGTGGCTTTCTCCTTACAACCCTGCCATGCACACCATTGTTGTTCAGTGTTCTCCTGATGGTGGACTCATGAACATTAACATTAGCCAATGTGAGAGAGGCCTTCAGTTGCTTTGAAGTTACCAATATACTGTAACTTTAAGGTCCTACGTGACCTCGCTGACTATTACACGCCTTGCTCTTGAGTGATCTTTGTTGGTTGACCACTCCTGGGGAGGCTAACAGTGGTCATGTATTTCGTCCATTTGTACACAAACTGTTTGACTGTAGATTGGTGGAATCCAAACTCTTTAGAGATGGTTTTGTGACGTTTTCCAGTCTGATGAGCATCAACAACTCTTTTTCTGAGGTCCTCAGAAATCTTTTGTTCATGCCTTGATACACTTTCACAAACATGTGTTGTGAAGTGCAGACCTTGTTAGACCCCTGTTCTTTAAATAAAACAAGGTGCCCACTCACACATGATTGTCATCCCATTGATTGAAAACACCTGACTCTAATTTCACCTTCAAATAAACTGCTAATCCTAAAGGTTCACATACTTTTGCCTCTCACATATATGTCATATTGGATCATTTTCCTCCATATATTTTTGTCTCATTTGTTTAACTGGGTTCTCTTTATCTACTGTTAAACTTGAAAATCTGATGATGTTTTATGTCATATTTATGCAGAAATAGAGAAAATTCGAAAGGGTTCACAAACTTTCAACCACTGCTGTATACTATAGTTTAAGTATCCCAACATTACAGCAATGTTTAAAGTGTCCTGACCAGTTTGTACCACTCAACAGACTCATACCAGCACTGCTCACACTACCATGTCACTGTCACTGCTGAGCTGAGAATGGTTGACTAGCCAGATATCATTCAGTCAGAAAACTGGTCAGAAACTTACCAGTGATGTGTGGTAGAGAAGGTCCCAATCTTTTCTCAGAGGCCAGTGACCTGGAGAACTCAGTTTACTATGCATGCTGACCATATGTTTACCTGAGATTAGAGGCAGAGCTGGTCAGAACAATGTGTGAAGTGGTTCTAGAGCTTCCTTCATTACAGCACTGTGCTGAGAAACAGCAGAGGAAGCACTTCTGCAAGAGTTCAGAGAGGACAAACAGGCTTCATTAAACAACATATACACCTCCTTCTGCATCCACTGAAACAGCTCAGAATTCAGCTAGCATCTTTAAAGACATCTACATAAACCTCCCTCTGATGCTGCAAAACAAACAGAAATGTTAAATTAACAAATGACCAAGTTGTTTAACCTCTTAACAGTCCACTGTATATTTAGGATTTGAATTGCATGTCCAAATCTTAGGATTTTATATAGAAACTACAGCCAATGAATGCAAAATGTTGATGTTTTGTAAGAATCAAATTAGCAGCTCATTGGCAGAAAAGAAATGAAAAGGTAGAAGAGGGGAAGCTTTCATACGACTGTTCCTTTTATATGTATTTTATAGAAAATAAGGATTGAATCTCTGGATGTAAAGAACAGATGCTGGGCCTGCCAGTGGGTAATGTACGGCTGGGACCTTCAGACACAACTGATGGCTTCAAACAAAAAATATTTACATTCAGCTAAATACAATCTCAGTCTGTTGCTCACTATTTACATTACATTACATTGAGCAGACACTTTTATCCAAAGCGACTTACAATAGTGGGAAAGTACAAATGTGAAAAATACTAGTTGTACTAGTATTTACTAGTACTAGTATACTAGAATTAACATTTCAATATCGAATGCTGAGTGCATATCAGTACAGTAAGTACAAGTCAGTATCTGAGAAAGTCTTACCTAGTAAATTGCTCCAAAAAGGGGGGAAATATATATTTACCAATGTGGCAGGTCACAATTTTCTGATTTACTTCTTTTTTCCCCCCACTAACAAATGAAATTCCCTATAGGGTTATTGAAATGACTCATAGATATTAAAATATGCACAAAAATCTAATTTAATCTACTTTTAAACTGTACATTGATTACATACTATCCAAACACTGTATAAATTGTGATCCACTCAAAGACCTCATCATATTCAGCTGTTAAATGTTATCATTTCCTCAGGTTTGAAGAGCTCATTTTACTGCTTGAGGTCAGGATTTAAAGCTCATATATAAAAATGTCATCTAGCCAAAAAAATCTTCAAACCTTTAAAACAATGCAAACATAAGCGGATATTCAAACGGTTTTAAAATTGAGTCAGAAATCAGTGTTTTTTTTTTCTCCAGTACACTATTCACACAGCAATGCTCATCCAAAGAGTGTGAGGACTTCCCCAAGGGCAGAGAAGCAAAGATTTAGGCAGGGCTTCTGAAGTCTACTACACAATCAACTCTTTGTCCTCTGAGGGAACCTTGTGAAAGTAGTGTTAATTAGCATGTGTACAGCATTCATTATCGACCAGGCACCTGAAGGCCAGGGCTGAAGCTGACTCAGGCAATCTGCAAGGCTGCTATTGACCTAACGTTTACAGCTAATTCTGCTCTTCCTCACCAGACTGCTTCAGCTGGCATCTGCATTCACCTTCAAACCTCCCAAAAAAAGTGTTTTAGATTACATTATGGAAACCAACAAGTAAAAATAGATTTAATATTTTCCATTATTAAGCAAGATCTCATTAGATAGCAAGTCATTTTGCTATATAGTCTCAAAGTTACACAAAATACTTGTTATACTAATGTCAAATTTATGACTTGTACTAAAGACTCATCCACTTTATCAGCTCCACTTAGGTACACATCTACACTAATTTTTAATACAGGTGCATTTTGTATTTCTATTTACAGGCTCTAGTCCATCTGGTACTTTGTTAGCCTCCTTTCAATGTTCTATTCAGGACCCCCACAGAGCAGGTATTATTCAGGTGGTTGATTATATTCAGCACTGCAGTGACAGTGGTGGCGTTAAGTTTGTGATTACCATCAGAAATGGAGCTGCTAGATTTTAAATACCATGTCCACAGTGTCCCATCTATTAAGTTGCATTTTAGATGTAAACACTGTCCTTTAGGCCTAGATACTTGAGCTGGTTTTTACACCACAGACCCACCGGCAGTTCAAAATTTACATTCAACAGTCTACCCCGACATGCAGCTGTATACTATACCATGGTATGGTTTTCACAAGTTTTCAAATAATTGGGAGGGGAAAAAAACCCACATCTACAGTGAAGACTAAGCAAACAGCATTCAATGATTCAACAGAGACAAATTATTCCATTTTGATTTTTTATTAAATAACTGCAAAGAGCTGCATGATTAATCATGAATCCACAGGCAGAGAAAGCCTGGGAAGCGCTCAGGCAGTTTCCTCCTTTGCAAGCCGGTCCTTCTTGAGTGGTCCCTGCAAGAGAAAAGCAAAAGGTATGGTCAAGGTTTTGACTGATGCATGCTAGTGTTTTTTAGTACTGCACAAGACTCTGAAAGGCATTGTAAATTCAAAACTGACATGTTGCCAGAGAGTGAACAGGGAGTTATGCACAGAATCGCTCCACTCCCCTGCCTCACTGAACTTTAATATAGCACTGGAATGGAACCCAAATTTCAGACTGCATTTCTGAAACAGGTTACGAACAGTGCACCAGCTGCTAGATTGACTTTAGCCCAATCTGGATTCATTAAATTGTGAACCATGGTGTTGACATTTTAAAGTACAAAATTAAGGAACCCAGCTCTAAAGCCCAAGGCCCGTCACAGCTGGGCATAAAACTAGATTGAGGAAGACCACCAACTCCATTGCGTTTTTCCTACCCATTCAAAACTGCAGCAGCAGGTTCCCTACCAGTAATGCCAGACATTTATTTAAAAGTTGGTTAAGGGATGAAAATTCTAAAAAGCCAGTCATCTCAACTGCATTTGTATGCAAGACCATCAATTAAGATGCTAGATGGCTGTCGCAGGCCGGCATGGCAGCAGTCCACAAAGCACTGCAATATTTTGACCATTTCTTATTTGCTTTAAGTTCACCTTACAAAACTTAAGGTTAAGCTGAACTGATGGACACCAGTGCCTCTTATCCCATATAGTTACCATTTTGCTCCGAGATCAACCGCAATCAGTGCCTTAAGTCACAGAAGTTAAGAGTGGTTCACATCTACCTCAGCCAAAGACCTCAAGCTTCTCACTCATCAATACAATGAGTGAATTCATTTCTGCTCTGAAGCATGTCCTCAACTCACCATGAAAGCCTTCTTCTCTTCCACAGTCTGGAAACGGCCATGGCCAAACTTGGAGGTGGTGTCGATGAACTTAAGGTCAATCTTCTCCATAGCCCTGCGGTTTGTCTGACCAATCAGAGACTTGCGCAGAGT
>BRDA01064069.1:0-14318 GCA_036984385.1 Crenuchus spilurus
AGATTATGTCTCTCACAGTGGACATGCACCTAAGATGAAAATTTCAGACCCCTCCATGATTTCTAAGTGGGAGAACTTGCAAATTCGCAAGGTGTACTTATTTTCCTCACTATATATATATATATATATATATATTTATTTTTTTATAGAATTTGGAAAACCATTTAGCTTAATACAATCTGATATAAAAATAAGCAATACTTTAAGAAAGACACTTTAAGGATTTTAGAATTCTGTCCACTTCTACTTATTTAAACAAGAAAACATCTGTTTGTCTACTGTGCATAATGCATTCAAACATTTCTGGAATTAAACGAAACAAGAGGCTATGTAATAATAGATGTACTCCTGCAAATGTGATTATAATGTAAATGTAAATGTAATTATGTGAATAAAATTTAATTTCACGTAACCTATTACATGGTTGAGTAACCATTATTAGTTTTGATAATTTTTTGCTGTCTTTGTGAAAATAGCCTACTTAGCTAATTTCTTATTATTATCTTATTAATTTCTAATTTCATGTAGTTGTATTATGGGACAATATTATGTGTTACAGTGAAGTAGAGGTCTGCATTCTGGGTGTCAGTGCCACCCAGGACGTAGGCCCTTCTTACACCCTTCCCAACATCAACCTTCCCTAGACTCATCCCAGACTTCCCTTTCCAGCCACCGGAGATCACACTCTCCAGAATTCTAGTTGCTGCCACTCCTTATAATCGCATACACCTGTTCCTCATCCCAGCTCATCAATACAGCTACAAATAAGCTGGGAGAGCCCCAGAGCCATGTGGAGTATTAGAGAGTGCACATCCAAATCTTGTGTATGTCATTTCTGCTACCTGTTAAAATTGTATGTTTATCTCCTTGTTGCAGACTACCACTACATCTACCTGACTTCAATATCTGGGCAGCTGTGCCTGTGGCTGGCTCTACTTGGAAGCAGGCAAGAGCTAAACTAGCCCATGTTTCTGTTCTACTGGCACCTTTACCACAAAGCTCATCAAAGCACCGTGTCTTTGGTTATAGTTATTGTGGCTGCCTCGGGTAGCTTATTGTTTCAGTCTCCTTCAGTAATTTCTTTGACTGATTACTGCTTTGAGTAAAGAATCACAAATCCAGCTTACCTGTCCGAGTCTTCCTTGTTACACTGGGATTTGCAGGTCTCTACACAATCTTGTGGTGTGGGACAACTTTGCATGTAGGAAAATCCACCAGATTAAAAAATAGTCTATATAAAATTATATTAATCACGCAATAATTAACATGCATAATTGCCATATAGAAAAAATTGCTAAACAATCAAGAAAAAAAAACAAAAAAACCTAATTTTAAATATTTGAGAAACAACCAACCACATGAAAAACATGAGTTGCAGCAAAGCATATCCTACTGAAATAAATGTTCTGTATTTAAGAAACAAAAATACAGCCTGTTTAACTTTAAAATTAAAGTGTCCTGATGTCCACTAGCTATATTGCTTCAGAAGAAAATTATTTATTTGTGAAATATGTTGGACTGTAAAAAAACAGGCTGAAAATGTATATATTGTGGGCAGGATGCTGATGATTTTTTGTGGAAGCTGGACAAATTCTAGCAGGAGTAGGTGGACGCAGGATAAGAAAAAATCAATCTCCTGCAGATCTCTACAATGGATTGGTATGGGAGTGATATTGGAGCGAGAGACAACACTGACTTGTACAATGCCACTCCCCATTTCACCCAAAATCATGTCGCTCCACTCCCTGTGCTGCTTCCACTGCACATCACTCACAAACCAGAGAACGAACCCAAGGTATTTCATGTTTTGTTTGTTCAACTTAATTTCATATGCAGGGCTTAAAATGCTCCGGCTGGGGGCCGGATTTCCGGCTTTTTGAGCGAGGCAGCAGTCTATTGGTCCGCCTCAACCAAATTTTAGTTAATAGACAGAGATTACTGGCAATGAGAACTCAAGCTCGGATTGTCTTGACCAATGACTAACAGTAAAGCGGCTCGTAGAAAAGCAGTGTATGTGTTTGGTTTGGCGGTCAAATCAAATGCAAGATGAAGAAGAATAGAACATGGAGTTCGTCACACCGGGACAAGATACACTTTTACTGGAGGAAGGAATTAAAAACAAGTGGCGCTGAGCATGGCTAGAGGGAAGAGGACAAGACGGGAAGCCACTGAGCAGTTGGTGCCATAAACTGATGGTGCCTGGAGCTCGCGCGCGTGAGTTTAGTGTGTCGTCCGGTGTGCGCGGGGGGGAGGATGTTGGTCGATTGGTTCTGGGTTGGATGTAAGATCCGGAGCTATTGAGAAAATACTCCGTTTAGCTCTGCAGTCCAGCCCTAGTACCGCTAAAACATAAAATATTATTTATGAGTCATTAGGGCAGCACAGAAGGGGAATAGCTCCACTTTCCAAAAACATGCTGTCTGGACTCTGGAGATGCTGAAATTGCCCCTTCTTGTGTGTGTGTATGTGTGTGTGTGAGAGAGAGAGAGCGAGCGACGGAGAGTGTGTGTGTGTGTGTGTGAGAGAGAGAGAGAGAGAGACGCAGAGCCTGTGTGTGTGTGTGTATGAGAGAGAGAAAGACGGAAAGTGTGCATGTGTGTGTGAGAGAGAGAGTGAGACGGAGTGTGTGTGTGTGTGTGCGTGTGTGTGTGACTGACCGTCGTTCCTGTTTGACGCATCACTTCATGTTCACGTGACGCTCCACCAGTATTCTGGGTTTTGACTTTCTTAATGACTGATTAGTGGTGTTTATGTTCACTAAGCAGGTAATCATTGATTATTATCTATTTATTAATTTGCGGGATTTTGCAACATGTATATCTGGTCCCGCTCCTGCGACGTCTCCTGTGATACGCAATTAAATTTAGTCCCGTGCTGCAAGGTATTGTGACGTGTCCCGCGGAAATTCAGCAGACCTCTACTTCACTGATCGTGTCTGTGAGCAAAAAATATGTTTGTGTGTTCATAACTGAACATGACTTGTCTTTCCCAATTTCACAACCATTAGTTAACCTGTGCAAAAGTTAGCTCAGGACACCCATTTTCTCTAGACCAAACCAAATTACTGGGTCAACAAGATGTAATGTAGCAGCCATAGAAGATTTCTTTTCTCCAAATCCCACCAAAACTGTTTCTTTTTAAAAAATTTAAAGAAGTGTTTTGGATCTCTTACAGGACTGTGTTTATATAAAAAGACAGTAAGCCCTTAAACCAGCTCTGTGTTACTTATTCCTTTAGTTTTTGATATTGACTATTTTTAATTACTTGCAATGTAATTGACTGAAATGTCTCTATTTAATGTGTTGAGAGTTTTTTCGCCTGCAAGGCTGCACTTTGGAACAGATTTTGTTTTGTGTACAAATACATTGGAACCTCATTTAAGTCATGACTGTTTGTTAGCTTGTTCAATGTGTTCTTAAAAGCAATTGTTTGCACTTTTCAAAGACAATTTTTATTAAACCTTGGCAATAGCAACAATATAGTATGGTTTCATTCCTATCACCATGACAAAAAGTTTCAGGCTCAGGATTTTTTTTTACTTTAAGCCCTGCATATGTTAATATACATCCATTCCTGCATTTCAAGTTTGAGACACATTCAAAAAAAGTTGGAAAGGGGACAATTTGGGGCAAATAATGCAGTAAAATGAACTAAATTGTAATTTAAAGTCAGGTAATTATTATAATATAATTATTATTATAAAGTCAGAAAATTATTTAAATGTTTTAAAGCAATGTTCCTCAAAACAAGCTTGGAGAGGATTTGCATATGTCTCCCTCTATAGTGCATAATATCATGAAATGATTCCTGGAATTTGAATGAATTTTAGTGCGTAAAGGGCAAGGGCAGTAGTCTGCTATGAATGCTGGTGACCTCCGATCCCTCAGCTGGCACTGTATATAACCACATGGGCAAGGAATATCTTTGGCAAACCTTTGTAAAACACTGCAATACAGAGTTAAATTAATAAATGGCTCTTAAAACGTTACTGTGCAAAAAAGAAACCTAGCATCAAGCATGTCCAGAAGTGATAGTGACTTATTTGGGATTGAAGGCATCTGGATTGCACCATAACACAGTGGAAATGTGTATTACGGTCAGACAAATCAGAATTCAATATCATTTTTTTTTTTAAAGAAATTAATACTGTGTGCTCCAGACCAAAGATGAAAAGGATTAACTGTTATCAGCAACAAGTCCAAAAGCAAGGGTTGTGTCAGTGCTAAAGGTATTTTGCACTTATGTGATGGCAACATTAATGCAAAATAGTACATTGAGATTTTAGAGTAAGATATGTGGTCTTCAAGACAACAGCTTTTCCAGGGATGTCCAATCAAGACAATGCAAAATCACATGCTACACCGATTGCAAAGGCAAGGTTGCAGGAGTAGAGGGTACAGGTACCACACTGGCCTGCCTACAGTCCTGACTTGTCCCCAGTAGAGAAACATAACACCTGAAACACTTTTTTTTTCCTTCAGTACCTCCAACATCCTTTAAGAGTTGTGAGTTGGCAACATTACAAAGTAGTAAATGCTTATTAGATAGATAGATAGATAGATAGATAGATAGATAGATAGATAGATAGATAGATAGATAGATAGATAGATAGATAGATAGATAGATAGAAATGGAATGAAGTTGCATTTACTTGAATTACCTCAAGATCATACCATCTGCAATGAAACAAAAGACAATGATGTAATAATCACCCAATGTTGGACTGTATTGACATCTGTACTAAACATTTTGAGACATTAAGGAGTTCTTTATGTCTCATTCTTATGTATATTTACAGTATCAGTATCACAAAGGTCAGTAGTGCTATAAATACATACACACCATACATTATTCCATTCTGTGCTATTTTGCTGCAGATACTGAATGCTATGACAGTTTCAATCAGAACTGATGAGTTAATCAGATCTATTAGTAAATCTATAAGTGGCCAACAATTTGATTTATGATGGTCATTAGCAAACCAGAGAAATATTAAGTTGTATTGCTTTCGCCAAGTAATTAGGCACCAGAGACTTCCTATAACACATGCAATAAATAGGAGCGAATGAAAATGAAGAACATTTTGATTACCAAATAAATGTTAGATATTTAGATATATTTAGTATAAATTTTGCTTCTTTATTTTAGAACTGGACATGCATGGCTAATATTGCTAACAAACACTAGAATTGTTTGATTAGGAAATTTTTTGTTAGAAATTTGATTTCCATCAAAACTTATATAAAGCTGCTTCAGATGTTAATTACGATCTCACAGTCTAGCTCACTGTGAGCCATAAAAAATGACAAAAACATGTTTAGCTGAAGATGCAGATCTTAGACATCTGAGTCAGAGCAGGAAGGTCTGATCTAGGATCAAGTGACAATGACCATCATAAATAAATCTGATCCAGTTCAGTGATGATGTGAATTTGTTTTTACTGCAGTGATAAATCAACATATCCTTATGATTTGACAAATTGTGTTTCCATATTCCCATGTTGTTCCATATCCCCTCAGTTTTGTTGGGGGGATCGCCTTTACTTGGGTGGAGGTGCTGCAGTAAACATTGCTTCACATTATATTACTACAGTTAACATTGTTCTATACCACCATATGACAGTAATGCAGTTGTTGTCACAGCCCTAGATCCAAGAAGTGTTCTGCCAGCCTGCTGATGTCTGAAGTGTCTGCTTGTAGCAATTAGGTTTTATTAATTTTTATAGTTCACAGTAGGGATGAGTGAGTACACCATTATCTGTATCTGTATCTGTTCAACCATCTAAATGATCTGTACTGAGTGGGCAGGCCCTAAACCAGAATAGGGCATGGTTTAACCAGAAGTGGGTGGGGCTTAAATCGATACATTATTTTAAGTCTGAAATTCATATGGATTGATCAGAAGTTGCTATATGTATTGTTTATTTGAAAACTATTGACAGAACAGCCTCAACACTGAGATTCAAATCAATGTTTTTGATCACAAAAGTAAGAGAACTATTTACTATTCATGAACAAGAGTTATACTTAACACAACTTCCTTTTTAAATTTTTTTATGAAACTGATTTTTTTTTTCTTTCAATTATTTATTTATTTTTACGACTTAATGTTCTTGGCATTTTTCCCACACAAAGTTAAACAATATTGTAATACTGACAGGAACGTAGAGAGCACACACACACAAACAGACTTTGTGTGTGTGCCTGTCTGTGTGTGCATGTGTCTGTGCAGCCAGAGCTGTGCCCCACTCTCTCACACACAGAGACACATCTGTGTGACTGGCCAATCACAGATTGTGAAGACAGTCAGTTACCCAATGAGGATTTTCCTTCAGCACAAGCACAGATATTGATCAGTTTTACTCATATTGTGATCATACTCGTCACAAATGCTTTATGGGTACCGGATACTCATCTGAAATGAGTATCTGGCTCAACCCTAGTTCACAGTAAGACAAACTGTCTTAAATAACAGTGACTAATAATTAGAGACCATCTCTAGAATTTTGACTGAATTGACTCCTCCGTATAAGTGACAATTGATTTATAATGTTAACAACATTAGTCTTGCAGCTGCTAGAAACTAAAGAAGCAAAATTTTGACTATATGTTTTGATGCCTGTATGTCTTGGCTGAATGTCTACTTTCAAGGTATGGAAAATTGTGTTTCCATATTATATTAGATAATATTTTCATATTATAATTATAATATTCTAAAAATATGATTTTAGACTGAGCCATTTCTTTATGTTGCATTGCCATTGCAATACTGTTGTCACAGAAAAAAATATCAATTGAGCCTCTAAATATGTGCTGTTATCATCTCAATCAATCACAGCACCAGATAATTACAAATATTGTATCAAAATATTGATGGAACAAAGGTAAATTGTTTTGGTTAAGCAGATCAATCTTTGTTACTGCCAACCATGTTACTCTATGGTAATTGTAAGGAATATGGCATCATAACATACAGCAATAAATTCACAGTACTGACATTTCTTTCATATTGTTCTTTCTATGCTCCCCCTTTTATTCTCTTGTCCATCCTCTAGTACTGTTGTTACCTAGCGCTGCTTAGCATTTTAGCATATTTTTTATTCATTTATGTTAACGGCAGCAGTTGTCAGCCATGTTTGAGAGTGAAGTCTTTGTCCTGATCACAGACTCAGCTTTCAGTGTGAAATAATTTACACGAAACAAGGCCTAGTAATGCATGACATCAGCATAAGCGCGGCTTTTTAAACGGCCGCTCTAATTGAAAGTGACAGCGCAGTATATCTCGACAAGCCAGAACACAGCCGACCCACTGTTACCGTGACAACGTGTCAGAAACAATTCTTCAAATGTATGAGGGTGCGCCGCTGCTGGCTTTTGGCAGCGCTGAGTTTGGGTCGTTTTTGAACAGCCGATATCGAAGAAAATAGGCTCCTGCTTCACACTCGCTTCCTCAGATCATTCTCGCTCTCTCACTGTCTCTCTATCTGTGACACCTCCATTTTCTCTTTCATCCCCTCTTCTCACTGGTGCTGTGAATAGGGAGTAAATAAAGCTGGCTGGGAGAGGTAGAGCGGCAGATGTGATAATGTGAAGCTTAACATGGATTCCTGGATTCTGTTTTTTGGTTTGTGTGTGAGTGACATCATCTGGCTTGTTAAGTTAAACTGCCCTGCCATCACCAAACATAATCACACATGATATGAAATCATTTTATATATAGTCTAGATATCTGTTGCTCATTTAAGCTTATTAAGTAAATGATCAAATCACATGACTCAAGATGTCACCACATGAAACTAAGACATGTTGATCACTGCTGTCATCTATTGTCAAAAGTGCTGGCTTGAAGCAAGGGAACCACACAATGCAGCAGGATCTGCCAATGCTGCCATCAAGTGCTTATTCTTGTAAATAGTTGTATATGGCTTTATCTTCATTTTACTATTACATTTCACATTTACAACCTGGCTTAACATTTTCAGTCTTGAAAAAGCTTCAGTGAGGAGGTTTGTGTTTAAAACAAAAACAAACATGAGGTCAATTACATTGATACAGGATGTCAAAGTAAAAAAATGTCAGCTCATATAGGTGATGTGCTGAAAGTTGTGCAGTCTGCTCTTTCTCATGGACTCTTGGCATTGTTTAATTGTGACACAGCACTCAAATGAGGGTCTTGCTAGCTTCAGTGATGTCAGTGCACATGGGCCTAGTCTTCGAGGATGCCAGTGGCAGTTCCATTCCCAGGGTCAGTAGTCAGTGCCATTGTATTTTAGTGGGCAGTGATTTCACACAGAATTTGCGCCCATAGGCGTCATCAATGTTGAAGTGTATGTGGCAATTATCATTGCCTCAGTAATGTCACTATGCCAGACCACAACCCTTTCCTTCACATCCAGGATCTTAGCTTTGATTGTATTTTCCATGGTTATCACCAGGTCTCAGTGCATTTGGGCATAAGAATGCCACTCAGACATTCCAGTTCATATGTCATTCATTTTGGTCTAACTGGATGACATACTTGTCACCAGCACCTCCAAGTTGGAACACTTGCAATCTGTTATGCCAGTTTGAACTGCACACCATTGACTTCCTCAGCCACCATTATCACTAGGGACAGGGCTGTCCCACTCCCTGCAAAGTTGGAGGCAATTCAGTGATTTGCCTGCCCTGTTAAGGTTAAAACTCTGCAGGGGTTATTGAACTAATACCACTGATTTATCCCACAGGCATCCAGTCTCATAAGCCTTTAAGGCTAGAGCTGGTGGACATTAACCTTCTTCTGCAAGATGTCCACAAGCCAACCCAGTGCTGCCACCATCCTGTAGGTTCACTCTCCTCTTCATGATCATACGCATAACCACAAGGTGGCCTGAGGCCAACCTACTCTCATCTACAATGCCCTCACATGTATCTTGGGCATTCATTGGCATGTGAGTTATACGATTTGGTGTTCCATCTGACATCTCATCAGATTGTGGCACTCAGTTCACCTCTGACCTCTGGAACAGTGTGGCTAATGGTCTTGGGGTGCAACTCCACCATACAACCTCCTACTGTCCCCAGGCCAATTCATTGTGTGAGTTTTCCATTACTGTATGAAGGCTACACTTCAGGCTAAACTCCAAGATGATGGCTAGATAGACAGGTAATGCTGGGCTTTAGATCTGCCCCTCAAGGCCTCCTGAGCTGAGCTCTTTGACCAAAGGCTGCAGGTCCATGACTTCCTCTTGTGTATTATGATCTCTTGGTCTGCCAATCATTAGTGTTTGGCTTTCCAGGAGTTTTCCAGAAGTGGCACCTTCTGGCCTGTCTACTATGGGCCATTCTTGGTTATGGAACCTGGTGACAAGTTCTTGAAGTTGGATATTGGTTGCATTGCCTCTGTGGACCATCTCAAACCAACATACATGAACTTGGGTAAACCTGTGGTGGTGGCACAGTCAAAAAAGCGAGGACTCCCTCGTGCTGCAGGGCCTTCTGTCCAGGCTAGCCAAGCAGCCTGCCTTCTTTCCTCAGCCCCAGCTGATATAAGTTGTGTGTGTGTGATTGAGCTTCCTCAGCAACTGGACATGTTTGTTTTTATGAATTCTGGAGGGGGTTGAGCAGAGCTGTGTAGGGGCTACAATGAACATTCTAACCTAATTCACACACAGAAATGTAGTGAGACACTCAGGATGTACTTGCCCTTTAAAAGACTGGTGTCAGGCACACACCTGGCTGGCTAGCTTAGCATATGTATTTCAGTGTAGAAGTGTCAATAAAGTTTCATTCTTCAGGATTTTTGTCAAGTTATTTTTCATCTCAGCAGTCTGCCTCAAAACCGCTTCAATAACAGTATTATATTTACCTCACAACTGGAGCTCTGGAATAGAGCCCTACTTGGAGAAATGTAAATGTAGGTACACAGCGAGCACCTGTTGGGTGGATGTTTCCAGTGAATTGGAGTTATTGAAATTTAGAAAATAAATTTAGATACAAGATAAGAGCTAACGAAATTGATACTCAATATATGTTTCCGATGGCTTTTGGATGGAGAGGCTGGATATCATATTAGAACAGGATTTTCATAATTTCTCATCATCTCTTTTTCTCTCTCTCCATCTCTCACCCTTTCTTTCTTCTCATCAAAACCCCTTTCTTTCTAATGAACCCAGACTTCTTAGCCAATCTGCCTGTCTCTCTCCCTCTGTCACTCTCTCTCTTTCTCTGTATGTGTGTAATTAAGTGGGCTGTAGATCGTCCCCTGTGTAAAGCTGCATTTATCATCTGCCTCTATTTTTCTTGCATTTGTTCATAACGATCAAGCTCTCAGCTGGGCGCACAAATCGCTCTCCAGAAAAGCAGCTGTGAGCAATAAGGGCTCATTCTCACTCTTTATCTCATCACTCTCTCACTCTCTCTCTCTCTCTCTCTCTCTCTCAAACATACACACACACACACACACACACACAGATTGCGCTCCCAGAGAAAAGATGATATCTTTCTTATTCAAGAGAAACAGGCACCGACTCACTGGAGACGCGGCATGACTCCATTAGGAAGAAAGAAAAAAATAGTTTCAAAGTGTCTGTGAGCCAGAAAGAGACAGTATGTCAGCCAAAAATATGTCTATATTAAATAAACTCTTTCAGATTAACGTTAGCATGCTGTTTAACATGATTGATAACACAAATAGTATGTTGTTTGCCTCAAAAACACATAAAAATGACCAAAGAGCCATCCTACACTATTGACAAACCACTTTATGCCAGTCAATAAAAAATTATGAGGCAAATAGTAATCAGCTGCAAACAAGTCTACAACATAGCCTTTCTTCCAGATTTATTTTATTAATGGAGTGGTTTACAGAAAAGCATTAACATATTTTTTATTCATTGTAATCATAATGACTTTGTGACAAATGTAAACTTTATGACTTTCAGATCAAAGAAGAATGAGCCAAATGCATTTCTACTAATAAAAAGGTACATTAAAACATCACACCCAGACAGAACTGTCACGTGACCCATGGTGAACTGGAGGGTGGAGTCAAGCTCTGGCCAGCCCTCGGCCCTGATAGAAGCACAACCCGGATGCTGTACCTCAGGGTCGGGCTCAAAATGCAGAGAGGGAGTGGCAAACTGAAAAATGAAGGGAATGCAAGCCCCAAATAAAAGTACCATAAGCTGCAGTCTGGGATAAAAAGGGTGCAGCAGAGTTGGAAAATGTGGTACACACATGCTTCTGCTACAGTCAGGGGAAATGCAAAAATATTAAGCTCAAAATAAAACATAACTTTGCTTGACATTGACATTGCACACTGCCACCTATGGTTGGGTCTTAACAAATATCCACACTCGACAAGTGGAGTGACACCCAAAGGGAGCCCACGTGTCACTTGAGGAAAGTGGTGGGGAATTAAAAACCCCTGCCGGAGCGTCGGCAATGGGGAGGCTCTTGCAGATACTCTGTGCCATGAACAGGGAGGAGGGCCGCTGAACGACACCACACCAACAAATGCAGATCATAATCCAAGCAGCTTGTGGGTTTACCCCAAGCTATAAAACCCCCATAAATGCTCACAAAAATAAAAACAAAACAACATATCTGCCTCCAATAGCAATAAGGAGGTCAGAGACTGAGAAAGGGACAGTTCAGAGGGATACAAGTCAGGGTGAGCAATGCATACAAAAGCCTGTCTGCAGACATGGACAATGGATGGTTGTATAATGTGTGAAATGACTCCATGCCAAAGTGCTGCAGCAGAGCTCCTTATGATCAGCAAGCAAGTGTAGTCATTGAACAGAAGGCTGGCTCAGATCAATGAAGGAACAGGGGCTCACCCTCAGCACCCAATCACTGCACTGAGGGAGGGAGAGCCTACCTGCTCTACTGACAGCACAGCCACACCACACCTTAGGGACAGGCCCCTTGTAAGAGAACAATTGCTGCACCACAGGCTGGACCCCTGAAAATGAACAGTAAGGCCAATCTCTTTATTTTTATTGTAGACTGAAAATATTTGGGATTGACATTAAATGATGAATATCAGACAAAAGCATTTCAGCTTTTATTTACAGATATTTATATCTGGATCTGCACAGTTCAGATTGTTACCATTTTTATTTGAACTCTTCCAATTTCCTTGTGAGCAAAAGTATTGGAACAGATAAACTTAAAATAGATTAAAGTGAATAAGACTTAATATTTAGTTGCAAATAATTTGTTTGTACTAACTGCATCAAGCTTGTGACCCACTGACAACACTAAACTTTCTTCTTTTCTGATGCTTTTCCATGTTTTCACAGCAGCCTCTTTCAGTTAATGTTTGTTTTGTGGGGTTAGTCTGTTTAGTCTCCTCTTCAGCAGGTAAAATGCAGCTCTATATGGTTTAAGTTTAGAAATTGACTAGGCCAAGCTAAACCCTTCCACTTTTTCCACAGACAATATGTTTTCAGGCTCCTTTGAATCCCTTTGTGGTTCTTTTGCTGAAAAGGGAGTGAGAGGAAGAAAAATGACAGGAGCAAGTGTTAGACACACCTAATGTGTGAAATACCCCCTGGTATTTGGGGGGTCCCATGTTGGCTGGCTACTAACTCACAATAGTTGTGCTGATTTTAGCTTCAATGGCAATAAGTTTGGTTTAACAGTTACAAAAATGCTCTTTTCTAGTTTGACAATGCTCCTGAACTTTAACATCATTGGTACTCACCCTGCAGCACTCTGACGTGGAGCATGCAGCATTACTGCAGTATGATACTTACAGTGTATCACAAAAGTGAGTACACCCCTCACATTTCTGCAGATATTTAAGTATATCATTGCATGGGACAACACTGACAAAATAATACTTTGACACAATGAAAAGTAGTCTGTGTGCAGCTTTTATAACAGTGTAAATTTATTTTTCCCTCAAAATAACTCAATATACAGTCATTAATGTCTAAACCACCGGTAACAAAAGTGAGTACACCACTTAGTGAAAGTTCCAGAAGTGTTAATATTTTGTGTGCTCACCATTATTTTCAAGAACTGCCTTATCTCTCCTGGGCATGGAGTTTACCAGAGTTTCACAGGTTGCCACTGGAATGCTTTTCCACTCCTCCATGACAACATCACGGAGCTGGCAGATACTTGAGACTTTGTTTGTTTGTTTTGTTTTGTGTTGTCCCATGAAGAGATACTTAAATATCTGCAGAAATCACTTTTGTGATGCACAGTACATATATTACATGTTTAGTATGATTATTTATATAATTCATATAAAGTTAAATACCTTATATAATATGGCAGTGTAATAAACATTTAATATAATTTATTATTGCTAGCTTATGAAACACAACTTATGTTTTTAATCTCACCAAGGTCTACTCAACACCCAAGTGGCACCTGTGGCATTAAATGCACCTACAACAGGGTACTAATATACACTAACAAGATTATTTATAAGTTTAATATACAGTATATAAGTATAAAATACAGTGCTAAATCAGAAATAAAACACAAAATAATAATGATAATAACAACAACAACAATATAGGGAAGAGTTGATTGTCTTCTTGCCACACAACATTGATGCATACTTGTAAGAAAACTGACATTTCTATATTGTACATCCTTTTGAGTTTGATTTTATGAAATATTCTAATAATTTGAGATAAATTTTCATGAGCTATAAACGATGGCTTGAAGTATGTCACTTTATGTAAAGTGAATATAAAATGACAGGTGCTAAAATATAAAAATGTGCTAAAATAGGATGTTTTGTCAGAACAAGATCTTTAGAGTACAAAAGCAGGACTTTGCGATTTAGCTACTAAACTACAGAGTTATTGGATTGCAAGAAAACAAATTAATGTAATGTTTCTTGTTATTTTCCCTCGCTGACTATACACTGTTATATTTTGCAGTGCTATCAAACAAAACTCTAATTTCTAGAAAGAAAAAACGAGACACAGTGATTTGGTTATCAGATTTGAAGCAGAACAGTTTGATTTTGAGGTGAGTAAAATGATTCTCAATTTGTTTTTTCATAATTTATCATCATATTGCTAATTCAGAATTAATGTTAATAAGCACATATATGGAACTTTAGCCCCATAGTCAGGGACCCAGGGTAACCTTGTAATATACCATGATATAATGGCATCTTGTGCATGTGATATAATGGAGAATATAGTGGAGAAAAGTTTCTTTATTTTTATTATTTTATTGCATACATGATACATATGTACTTGTTCTATTTATAATGCTGACCATTATGTTGATTTTGAAAAGATAAATACATTATAAATGTGAATGTTTCTTTGCTGTCTGAGGTACTCTCAAAAGTATTCTCCA
>BRDA01064069.1:14328-24914 GCA_036984385.1 Crenuchus spilurus
TAAGAGGTAATATAGTGTACGTGTTCTACGGTAATATAGTACCATATAATGTTCCAATGGGACCCAGGGACTGATACCCCGATTTCAAGGTATATACACGAATAATTGTAATTAAGACTTAATCGTTATACTACTATTTAATACTTTTTTGTTTAACAAATGATTCTCAATTTGTTTTTTCATAATTTATCATCATATTGCTAATTCAGAATTAATGTTAATAAGCACATATATGGAACTTTAGCCCCATAGCCAGGGACCCAGGGTAACCTTGTAATATACCATGATATAATGGCATCTTGTGCATGTGATATAATGGAGAATATAGTGGAGAAAAGTTTATTTATTTTTATTATTTTATTGCATACATGATACATATGTACTTGTTCTATTTATAATGCTGACCATTATGTTGATTTTGAAAAGATAAATACATTATAAATGTGAATGTTTCTTTGCTGTCTGAGGTACTCTCAAAAGTATTCTCCAACACCAAAATGTAAAATCAGCACTATTCTTCCTATCTTTTTTATTGTACATTGTTCACATCCATAAAGAATCACAGAGAACCATAGTCTGGACAAGTCTAATTTTTGAAGAGCAAATCATTACAGTCTTTTGAAGGCTTTGTTGTAGTATTTTCTACAGGCTTGGCCTTTTCCGTAATCCAGTATACATGATATATCTTGTTCCTCTGCCTTTCCTGAATCTGACTTACACATCTGGAATCTCAGTTCTGAAATTAAGCAGCTTAAAACCTATTCAAAAAGGATCCAAATGATGAAGGAATAGAATTTAGCCTGAAGCTTAAAGGACATAGAAGTTTTTCAATAGTAGTAGGCAGATAGTATCTCAGCCTTTGACTGTGCTCACTCCATTTCAATTGTTTCACAATGCATTGCTAAATCAGATTAGCATGGCCATGCTAGCTGCAGGTTTATCACAGAAACACTGTCAATCACAAGCTATTGTGTCCTTCCAGGTAAGAGTGATGGGCCGATTGAAGGCTAATTTTTTATTCAGACCCAACAGAGAGAGAGAGCGAGAAAGAGTGAGAGAGACAGAGAAATAGAATGTAAACGATGTCATTGACGCACTCTTTCCTCTGTCGCTGCCTTCTTGCTAACATTAAATGCTAATGCAGATATGACTCCAACTGCAGCATGGTAATGGCAGCAATTTGAAAGCAGCACTCTGCCTTTTTATGTGTGATTAGCTTTTGTGTGGAAATTCCTCTTTTCATACTTTTCCGTTTCCTTCTCTTTCAGTCATTTCAATCTTTTCTTTTTGGGGGTTCAGTCACTTCTGAGCACTAAAATATCTTACTTTCCACAGCATTCAATAATAATAATATTCAAAGAAGTTGAAATAGCAGTCTGAAACTTCCTAACTTTAATACTATGTACATTATTTTCCTTTTTGAACAGCAGTTATTCAGATTTATTACAGTGGCACAACGTGTGCCAACTTTAAGGAGTAATAACATATATATGTGAATCTTTACATATAAATATAAAAATACAGTAATATATTGTTCACAGTTATTGACTCATAAATTAAAATGCCATCAAATAATAATGATTTTTGTTACTTCAATGGATATATCAAAAGAATAAAAAAATGCTATCTCCACAGTTAGCAAAACATCTGTTTCTTAAACAACAGCATGTTCAAATTTCAGTTCTATAAATAATGACCCAGGTACAAATGAAAAGGTTTCAACAGTTCTAAATTTTGTAGAATATTTTGATAAATACTTTTAATACATTTTGACAAAATCATTGTAGCAGTGATGTTATTAATGAAACCAGTATGTATTATTAAAGCACCTTTTTACAAATCCAATGGATTATTCACAGGCACAAAATCTGCGTGAACCTGAGAAAAAAGCTATGCTAGTCTGCAAAACAATGTGTACAGTGTGAGTTCTACACTGTTTTGGCTTAAGTTGTTACTTTTGTAGTTTGTTTTTGTAAGTTTGCTGGATTTTTATAGGTATGATTGTCATGTCATGTCATGTCACACGCCGTCATCGCTTCGCAATGGTAGGCTGCACAGACGAGTCACTTCTCTCCAATGCCATCTGTCACTGGTTGCTTGTAGCAGGCTAGCAACTGATAATCCAGTCCATGTCTTGATGTTATCCATCCAGGTTATTCTTGGTCTTCCACGTCTTCGGACTCCCTCCACAAGTCCAGTCATAACACTTCCTTCAGTGCTCTCATGTGCTGCCTCATCACATGACCAAAGTAATGTAACTTATGGGATTTAACGTGCATCTGTAACTCCTTTTGAGTTCTAGCCATCTCATAGACTTGCTCATTGGTCATCATCTTCATCCATGAGATCTTCAGCAACTTCCTGATGCACTTGTTCCCAAAAGTGTCCAGGCTTCACATCCATATGTAGCTACTGGCCAGACCAAGGCTTTCATCAGTCTTAGTTTGGTGTTGGTGCTAATTGACTTGCATATGTATTATTTCAATGCAGTAAAAATGTTATAACTGGAGGATGAGTTTACGGTACTCTGTTCTTATACTATAAACAGTCAGAAAGAGATGTGTGATGGCTTTAGGTGGAAGTGGTTTCTTTGACATTTAATTCTTTCAGATATTAAAACAAAGCAAACGTGTGTGCGTGTGTGTGTGTGTGTGTGTGTGTGTGTGTGTGTCTTTGTGGACGACGTGTGGTCCAGCCCTGCAAGGAACTGGGAACCATGTAAGGATACATGGGATCATTAACTCTTTGAAATATCAGGACATTTTGGATCAGAATCTGGTTGCCTTTGCCCTGTAAGCTGAAGACGGGTCATCACGGGATCTTTCAGCAAGATGATGACCCTAAACATGTGGCCAAATCTACTCAAAAATGGTTCTCAAGGCACAAAATCAAGCTTCTCTCATGGCCAACTCAGTCCCCAGACCTCAACCCAATAGAAAACCTGTGGGGTGAGCTGAAGAGGAGAGTGCATAGGAGAAGACCCAGGTCTCTGGATGATTTAGAGAGGTTGTGCAAAGAGGAATGGTCGAAGATCCCTCTTTCTGTATTCTCTCATCTTTTGAAGAGTTATAGGAGATTATGTGCTCTTTTGTTGGCAAAAGGAGGTTGTACAAAGTACTAACACCAGGGATGCCAATTTTGGCACACATGATTTCATTCAAAAGATTTACTTCTTAATGTTTGATTTTTTTTCCCACCAAATAAAGGCACTTGAATTATAGCTTAGATTTTTCTCTTTTTTGCATGCTTGTCCTACATTATTATTTTTTAAAAAGAATTTATTAGAAGCCAAATAACACTATGTTGAAAAACATACTCTAACCATTTATAGCAAATACAATTGAGCTCATAACTAAATAAACATAGGTGTTTGCTACACACTGGTCATTACAGTTTTTAGAAATTGTATGTGGTTTTTTTCTGAAGCTTAACAAATGTGAGTTGACATGTTTCACTCATTCAGTGGTTCTTAAACTGAATATTTATGAGGTGTGAATACTCATAGGTGTGAACAGGTGAGAGCTCTTTGTTCATGTTCACATTCCACACATTCCATGGCCACTAAGCCAGCAAAGGAATTACCATGTCATTATATCGCATCATTTGGTGGGAAAAAATATTTCTGCTTTTTTAAGCTCCTCTCAGAAATATCCAAACATATATTTCAGTTCAAGTCACATATTTGAAAATTAGACCCTTTAAGGTTTCTTAGTATGTTTCTTTTAGCTTCTTTTAGCTTCTGTGATGTTTGTCCTGGTCTTGTTCTGTTCTCTGTTCTCTCACATTCTTTCGGCCTTTCCCTTTCATTTCAGTGTCTGTCCTTCACGCACATTCAGATTAGATTGTAGTTCATTTCCTGGTTCAGTCCCATTCACATCATCATTCACCTTATCACTCAGTACTACAGTTCCCACGATGCACGGCACCCATCTTACATCACTTTCTTTTCCACTCACCTGTATTGTTATCGTCATTAGTGTTTTTGTATTTAAGCAGTCACTCTCCATTTAGTCCTTGCTCGGCGTTGTTTTTGTTCCATCATTCACTTCTCTTGTAGCCCTTTTCGCCTCCTGTTCTAGTTTGTTTGTTGTTGTCTTGGTCAGTGTATTTCAGTAAGGTATGTTGCTTGTTCTCAGTGTTTAAGTATTGTAGTGTTTGGTGGCTTTCTTTATATTTCTCCCACATGCTTGTTATTTCCTTGGTGTACTTGGTCTAGGTTTATTCCTTGTTTTCTATTGGAGTTTTGTCTGGGTTTGTTATTGTGTAGTGTCTAGTTTGAATCTCTTGTGGTTTGTTTTATGTTTTGTCCATATTATGTTTGAGTATCTTGTCATGTTTCGGCCCTAGCCCTGTCTAGTCCTTTCCTTGTTTTAGTTTTGACACTGTTTGTATCCTTGCCCTGCTTTAGCTCAGTTTGTCTTGTCTTCTAAGTTTAGCCTGGTTTCACAGTTATGCCTTTTGAGTTGAGTTTCTTTATTCCTTTTCTTCATAATAAAGTATTTTCGTTTACCTGCACTCACCTTCTGTCTATGTTTATCCCACTTTGCTGGGGTCCCACGTAACAGCTTCTAAGATGAAATTTCACATAATTATTTTTATATAATTTATATAAATTTTTGCAGATTTTGATAATATTCCATTGGTGGGAGTATGAACTCCAGAGGTTTAAGGGATATAGTACTATAGGACTAGTACCCCCCTATTAGGATCATGTAAGGTCAAAGGAGCAAAAACACGCAAATATAAAGAGAACTGTTTTATGGTATAGTTGTTGTTGTTTACAGAAAAATAATTCAATGAGTGCATAAGCAGAAAGAAGGCAAGAACTCAACAGATATACAGACCAGGGTAATGAGCAGGTACATGTTAACAAGGCAGGCTAGAGTCTAATCCAAAATCAAGAGAATAAAGTCCAGAGGGCAAAACACGAGGCAAAGTCAAAAAACCGAACAAAGGATCAAAAACCAGATATACTATCTATAGGCCGGGGTAAATATATATAAGGTTGGCAAGGACACAGGAGAATGTGGCAATACTTCGCATAGGACCTAGATAAACACATGGCTTAAATAGCGTCTCAGTAATTACAAACAGGTGAGCGCTATTTCAGTATTCTGGTGAAGATGACCTTCGGACCACTCTGATTGGTGGAACGGGTGCGCCTCTGCCATAGGGGCTGATGGGAATTGGAGTTCATGGCCTGTCTACTCTCCTCCAAATTCCTGACACTCCCCTGCGTACCTTAATAAGAATTAGCACCCCCTCGGGTTGTAACAACAGGCCATCATAGCCCATAATTTTTTAGTTACCCAGCAGAGTGTAAACTGTTGCTGACATACCAGAGCCAGGACCAGGATGAAGAATAACTGGCCTAACTGACCATCTGGGAGCTGCCTTGAGACCTCACCCAGGTTTAACTGTATTGACTCTGTCTCTTCCTCCAACGGGTTGTCTTAATAACCTAATTAATTTAACACTAAGTTCCTGGCAACCATGCTGCCGTTTCTTTACAGTTTCTTTACATTGATTTTTTTTTACTTGTAGGCAATACCTTCCAATCCACCTTAGACTTTGTGGCACCTCTCAAGTATAAAAAGATGAGAGAGAAAACGCTTGCCCAATTGTGTAATAATCAAACTCCCACCTTAAAACAAACAGTATGGAAACTAGAGAGGAAATCACAGAAACTATGAATACTCCACTTTACTGAGTACAGAAAAGCTCATTCAGAATATCTGGTGTTTCTGATTGAAACCAGTAAAAATAATCCTAGATAATTTTTTTGTGTGATTTCTAAACTGAAGTTAATCTCACTGGCAAATATCTATGGACTCTTACACTTAATTTAAGAATAGTAAACTGCAGTGGTGGGCCATCAGGCCATGCAAGGCCTTCTCTGCTGGCCTAAGAAATATCTGAATCACAAACTGATGTTAATTATATTTTGTCTGTGAATACTTATTAAATAATTCCAGATGGTCTGTCTGCTTCCCTTTATAGCTTTTCCAATGGTTGTGTTGTTTCCAGACATGTATTTTCATATTAAAGCATTTAACTAATCACATTTCAGCCATCATTTGTTGCCAAGCAGGGTCAAAGTCAAAGAAGACTGCCCGAGGCCTTCACAATCCATTTTGCAATCCCCCCGCCACAAAATATATGTCAATGAAACTGTTGCTTCAACCATTCAGATTTTGAGTTGGTGTCACCAGGGCCCTCTATTAGATTTATGGCACGTCACCGTATTCAAATTTGTTGATTGGATAGTCTAAATTGGTTAGCATTAGCTTCAATGGCAATAGAAATGACTTCTTGATGGAACTAAAGTGCATGGATAGTCTGTACAACAGAGTAATTGCACTGTTTTTGAGGAAAGAGGAGGATGGAATTTGTTTACAAACAATCTGATTTTTTGGTGAGTAAAATATTGCTATTTTCTTAAATAATATTGAAAGTTTATTTAATTATTATTGATGTTTTTTGTGTGTGTTGAGGTGGTAGCTGCAGTAGAAGGAGAATTGTTCACCCCTGGTTTGTTTAGTCAACAGAGGCATATACTGTATTAAGGCTACAGGAGTTATCTTTCTGCGATGCAATGACTATACTGTATTTCTGCATATTAAATTGTTTTTATAACCATAAATTAGTTTCTGAGGGGTAGATTGATTCAGACAGAGCATTACTAAAGTCCTAGGTGTGAAATGCATGGTCCGCCACTTGTAAACTGAGATGCTGGGTCTGTCTTACTGTCTTACACATGCCTTCAGTCAGATTTGTTGACAGTGGAACGGAAGGATGCCAATGTCTCAGGGAGCTCCTGAGGTACTTTCTGTTTCTCTCCTTTTAGGTAAGCTGTTCTAGATATGTTTGGACTCTAGTTGCTGTTACCATTATTATTAGTATTATTACTATTATACCACCATCCTTACATTCTTGTTTCACTATTGTCAACACATCAGTATTCCCAAATACTACATTGTATGATGTGTAGGATTGGTTTGTGACTGAATTTGACCAGAGGATGGGTCCTCCATCTGAGTCTGGTTCCTCCCAAGGGTTCTTCCTCCAGCTCTGAGGGATTTTTTCCTTACCACTGCCATCAGCTTGCTCACTGGGGCTTTTGTGGTTTGTAAGAATTTATTGTAAAAGTGCTATATAAATAAATTTGACTTGACTTGACTTCTGGCCCAGATAATAATAGACATTCATAGCATCTTACCTGAGAAGACTCATAGTGTTGTGTGACAATTTTTTAAGTTCATACTGTGATTCCTGTATTAAATATGAAGAGATGAGATCAGTCTCATCTCATGCTTGTCCAGAGGAGTGAATGTGGGCAACCATAGTGAAGCCTCAGCTGTTTCTCTTAATTATACTGTATTAACCAGTCAGTGCTACTGAAAATGACTGGATTAAAACATACAAATGTGCAAGCTGACCATATGCTCAGCTGACAAATGCTTGCACACACACAGACTGCAGAGTGTGTGAGGTTTAAATGAGGTGTAATGGTGTGTATAAGACCCCTGTAACACCCCATTAGACACACAAAGTAAGTTAATCTAATCTAATGTCTCTCACTTTCCCTCAGCGCTGACACACACACTCAGACAGCCTAAACCCCAAATAGCCCATCAGCTTACACGACCGAGGCTAGGCCCTAAAGCATGTCTCATGAAGAGGCTTATATTACCTTCCAATAAAAGTGTATATTTTCAAAAGTAGTGGCTTTTCACCCTGCTGGAAAGCATTTGGTACAATCCAGCAGTAATAACCACATGTATCTGGGTGTATGCATGTAATTACGCACCTGAAAAGAGCTTGGGTTACTCATTACAGCCTCTGAGGGTAGACGGGCCATATCGGGGATCGGAGACTCTATAAAACAAAAACACTCGCAGCCTGCTGCTGTGTAATTACACTCTGTGGCATGACACTTTGGCTAAGCAAACCAGAGGCCTGCGTGATATAGGTGAAATATCACAATTCTGTTTCATGTCATCTCTCTCAAACACACACACACACACACACACACCTACACACACACACACACACTATACAGTATTATATAGACTTATGTCAATATATTCACAATGATAAACACAGGGAAGATGGAGACATTCCACTGAACATTAGTAGTAGTTCTAGTAATGTTCCTAAGGCTGCATAATATAGACAACATACTGGTATTTTGATTATATGGATACATATTTGGATTGTAATCTTCTATACCAAACATGTATTAAAACTTTTTTTTTTGAGAAAATAAAATTATTATCTGACCCACTGATATATGGCTGTTTATTATGAACTGCATAACATAAAACAACATTTTTAAATTCTATTGTGAAAAAATGAAATGCCAGAATATAGAAATAAAAATATCCTTGCTGTGCTAATTTTTTCCCTTTATTGTCAATTTCTTGTTTTGCTTGTTTTCAATTTTCATTGCTCTTTACCTGGGACCCATGCAAGTCCTTTACACTCTACTACACAGTAAATCAGCCAGTGTTAACTCAACACTATTAGAGTTAAATTAACACTGAGGGTGTCAAAATGTAACACTCTCAGTGTTAATTTAACTCTAATAGTGTTGATTTAACACTGGCTGATTTACTGTGTAGAAGCACCCAAATTGCAGTTTTAATACCAACTTCTTATCTGCTGGACAGAGTTGGGGTGAATCCCTTCACCAGGCACTGGACAGGGTGTTCAACTATTCTAGCTACATTCAAGACAGGATGGCAATCCATTGCTGACCACACACACAGACATACATACATACATCACACCAGGGCAACTTAGAGTAACCAATTCACCTGAACTCCATGTTTTTGAACTGTGAGATGAAACCAGAAATGCCGGAGGAAAGCCACACAGACATGGCGAGAACTCCACCTAGATGAGGACTTGAACCAAAGACCTCAGTACTGAGAGGTGAGTGTACTAACCACAAAGCCATTGAGCCACCCAGTTTGAATACCTATGCCTAAAAATACCTTAAACCACATTGGTAAAACAATAGCTTTGTTAAAGAGCAAAGTAATTACAAAATAATCTGTAGACCATTGAATCCTAATAACACAAATATCATATATCTGTTGATAAAGTGAAATTAAAATCTAAGGATTTTTAGAAAAAGTGAATTTTGACCATACATTTTTATGCGTCTGCTATGAACCGAAAGTTCCAATTGCGCGCTCTGTAACTCTCGGAAATCGTCGGTGATGACGTCAGCAAAGGGAGACATCAGTCATCGCTATTCATGCTGGTAGTGCATTGTACTGTAAACAATACTAAACAAACTATTGTGTAGTTGGAGACTGCAAGAATGTTGCCAATAGATCTTTGGAAATATCAACGTATGCATTTCCAAAGGATGATGCTCTTAGACGTAGAACAGTCAATAGAACAGTCAATGCACCGAAACTGCAATGGCCATGTATGTCATGTTCAACCTACACTGTATAGCAGTGATCCTCACTATTTTTTTTTTTCAAAAGAGCCATATTGACAAATCAAAGTCAAGGAGAGAGTCACAATATCACCCCAAGTCACTGAAATAATGGAAAAAAATAAACAACCCACCTATGAACTAAACCTTTGCGCACTGAATATATCCCACCAAGCACCAGACGTCATATGGACGTTGTTTTTTGGGCTAAATCTGGTCAGTCAGTCGTGGTCTTTAATTAGCCCAAAAATAGACGTTGAAAATTGGGCCGTTTTCAGTCCGTCAGATTTGGACCAAATTTAGCCCTGAAATGGACGTTTAATATTTTGATGTTTTCAGTCAGTTGGATTTAGACCAAATTTAGCCCAAAAATAGACGTTTAATATTTTGCTGTTTTCAGTCAGTCAGACTTGAACCAAATTTAGCCCAGAAATGGATGTTTAATATTTTGCTGTTTTCAGTCAGTCAGATTTGGACCAAATTTAGCCCAAAAATAAAGTTTAATATTTAGCTGTTTTCAGTCAGTCGGATTTGGACCAAATTTAGCCCAAAAATATAAATTTAATATTGCTGTTTTCAGTCAGATTTGGACCAAACTTAGCCCCAAAATAGAAGTTTAATATTTTGCTGTTTTCAGTCAGTCAATTTGGACCAAACTTAGACCAAAAATAGAATTTTAATATTTTGCTGTTTATAGTCAGTTGGATTTGGACCAAATTTAGCCCAAAAATAAAGTTTAATATTTAGCTGTTTTCAGTCATCGGATTTGGACACAAATTTTGCCCAACATGGTATATTTCTGACCACATTTAGCCCAAATACAGACAAGAAAATAATATGATTGATGCAATAAGATTAATGCAGAAGTTGTGGGCAGTCCCAAATGAGCCATTCTGAACATAATTACAGCTGTTCAAAACCTTATGTAGGTATGTATGTATGTATGTATGTATGTATGTATGTATGTACTGTGACGTCTTTGTGAAGGAGAAACTGTTCGCTTTAGAAATACCGACACCAGCTTCAATAGCAGCAACACAGGCCAGTGAGGGATGATATACAGCTGGGCCTGAACCCTCACACACACCTCCTATCCATTCGAACCGTATTTACAGTGAAAGTCTCTGTTTAC
>BRDA01064071.1:0-12886 GCA_036984385.1 Crenuchus spilurus
TAGTATCGGAGCACTTTTATGAATACGAGTACAAGTACACGCACGTGGTATTGGACAGATACCCGATGCTGGTATCGGTATCGGTGCATCCCTAACCTGTAGCCATTGCTAACCAATGACTGACTTCTCTTCATCTTAGATACACCTTTATAATATTAGCTCCTCCCCTAGGAACATTCCATTACCATAATTGGTAAATCGGGGTAATAGCATATATCAGTATGTTATGTAGTGACATCTTAAATAACAAATATCACAGCCTAGGCCTATTTAAACTGTTCATATTTGCATGCATGCATATTAAAAGAATCATTTATGTCCAGTAACAATTCTCTGTTTCTTTCACAGGCTGATCTCCCCCTATCCTTTGACCAGGATGGACTCTTCCAGGTAAAGAAAAAGCTTTGGGTTACAGTCATTATTTTGTTGTCATTCAGGAAGAGCATAGCTGAACACAGGTAAGTACATAGACTTATAATGGAGATGAATAGGGGTGTACCCTACTTCTTAGTGGCTGACTGAGGATGTTTCCATTCCATACTCTTCTGTTTACTCTCAGGTTCGTAGTAATGAATCCATGTCTCATCATAAGTAATGATTCATTTTAAGAAACTTTCACCTTCCTTTGAGTATTGCTCCAAAACGTGGCCTAAAGGTTCTTGTGACCAGAAGGAATGTTGGTTCAATCCCCAATGGGATCATGAGTGAAGTGCCCTTGAGCAAGGCACCTAACCTCCAACTGCTCTCCAGACGCCATGGATAGGGCTGCTCACCACTTCAGGCACATGTTATCACAGCTTAGTGTGTTCACTTATGTGTGTGTTTCACTGCACAGATGGGTTAAATGCATCATATTTGGTTGTACAATCACATTGGCAAAAAGTTGATGTCCTAACATGTCTGCTACAATTCATTGCATGCTGCTCTTCTTTTGTGCAAGTCATAAGTGGGGCGGCCATTTTTTATTGCACTGCAGTCATAAATGAACTGACGTAACACGTTCAAACCTGCACAGCAGTTATTATGTAGACAGTGACCTGGCACAGAAAGTGTTGATAAGACATTGAGTCAAAAGAAGTTTTAATATAACTAAAATTAGGGTAATTTTTTACCTTTGTTCAAAATAGTCAATTATCCCTGTTACTAAGTGAATGCAAATGATTTAGAAGCAGTACAGTAATTAATCCCAGAATTTAGAAAAAGTTAGTAAAACAAATTTTGCAATGCCTTTTGTGAGATTTACCACAGAAAGCTTGTTTCTTTTCACTATACAGTGGTACCTTGAGATACGAGTTTAATTCGTTCTGTAACAGAGCTCGTAAGTCAGTCAACTCGTATATCAAACAAATTTCTCCCATTTAAAATAACAAATAGATTTAATCCATTTCAGCCCTGTGAAACATCCCCAAACCATCCTAAATTATGGACAAAAAGACATGTTTTGAATTAAGAAACACACATATATACACTTTACCAATGCATAACAAAATATTTCAATTTCAGATTTCAATAAATATTAGTGTAAAAACATTTTTGGGGAATTCTTACTGTAGCATTTGAAATTCGTGGGGAATTTGATACGCGTGGTACTGTGTAGAAGCGTAGTGCGCGGTGTACAGTAAAATCTCTCTTCTCCCATTTCACTTTGGCATCCGACTGCTGCCAAGAAATTCAGCAACTGGCTGAAGAATGGGATGCCATAGTTTGTTCTTTGCAGATTAGTACAAAACAGTTTTCACTCAGAAGCAGCAGCAAGTCCCCATATCTATGTTCAGGGCCGGCACGTGCATGCGGATGACGGGTTGTGCCTGGACCTTTCGTCTGCATGAAATAATATTAGCAGTATTTAACATAATTGCTGTATGTATGTTATTAAAATTAATCAGAGTTTAAAACATTTTACTATCATTTTTTTTTTCACAAAAAGTATCCAAGAAGGAGTACAGCGCATGAGATTGGACTTGATTCTGAGGGTAACACCTGAGAAAGAAAGATGCAATTGTTGTGCTGCCCATACTGGACCTTTACGCCAATAACTTCATTCTCTAAAGCTGCTAACTTCATCCTGTGGGTGCTGCTTTCAGCCATGTTTTCACTAACACATGCAAAGCAAAAATGTAAATTGTAGGTTTCATCTGCACCCTTCACAGCTTCTTGGAACTGTCTTTGATTTCTCTCTGTAATTTCTTTGCAGTCTGCTGAAAGATATATTGTGTTCATGTAGGGGCTAATATCAGTTTTATGGCGTGGCATTATGGGAGCATACAACTGAGCAAAAATGCAAGTGAACTCCGAGCTCCTGCAGTAATAAGAGTAAAAGCCTCATTCATCTCATGAACAACAGCAACAATGCAGTACTTATGAATAATTATAATATGTCATAATATTTAATGCAGCGCTCATGAATAGTAATGTAGCCTAATGGCTAAAAGACATTATTACTAACACACACTAATAGATTGCATGGCAAGTGTTTTGGTTTAGGATAAAAGTGGGAGGATGAAATTTAGGGAAAGCACTAGATTAGGATATGTGTCTAAGGAAGGGTTCACTCATCAGTCATGACGACACTATTTTAAGTCACACAGTCAGTACATACAGTGGTCAAATGGTTAAAACATTCAGGGGAGATGGTCAGTTTCATTTTAGGGAGTGTGGATCAGAGGTGGGAGTGTTGAAGACTGAACCCAATACTCTGTAGTAGATCACTACTGAGTGGCCATTTTTTGTTGCACTGCAGTCATAAATGAACTGATGTAACACATTCAAACCTGCACAGCAGTTATTATGGAGACAGTGATCTAGTATAGAAAGTGTTGATGAGACATTGCAGCCAACAGAAGCTTTAATATAAGTAAAGTATGGATAATTTTTGACTCACCTCATATACACTGCTCAAAAAAATAAAGGGAACACTTAGACAACACAAGTCAACCACACTTCTGTGAAACCAACCTGTCCAGTTAGGAAGCAACACTGATTGTGAATCAATTTCACCTGCTGTTGTGCAAATGGAACAGACAACAGGTAGAAATGAGAGACAATTATCAAGACAACCCCTATACAGGAGTGGTTCTGCAGGGGGTGACCACAGACCTTTTCTCTGTTCTCATCCTTTCTGGCTGATGTTTTGGTCACTTTTGCATTTTGTCAGTTCTCTCACCATAGAGGTAGCATGAGGCGATGTCTACAACCCACAGAAGTTACTCAGGTAGTGCAGCTCATCCAGGATGGCATATCAATGTGAGCTGTGGCAAGAAGGTTTGCTGTGTCTGTCAGCACAGTGTCCAGAGCATGGAGCAGATACCAGGAGACAGGCCAGTACACCAGGAGACATGGAGGGGGCCGTAGGAGGGCAACAACCCAGCAGCAGGACCACTACCTCCTCCTTTGTACAAGGAGGAACAGGAGGAGCAGAGCCAGAGACCTGCAAAATGACCTCCAGCAGGCCACTAATATCCATGTTTCTGCTCAAACTGTCAGAAACAGACTCCATGAGGGTGGTTTGAGATTTTCAGTATGATTCCAAATCCAGACCTCCAAGGGGTAATAATTTTGATTCACATTGATCATTTTTGTTATTTTGTTCTTAACGCATTCCACTATGTAATAAATAAAGATTTTCAACTGGAATATTTTATTCATTGAGATCTAGGATGTTATTTTAGTGTTCCCTTTATTTTTTTGAGCAGTGTATATTAAACAATTACAGCAAATTAAACAATGTGATTTAGTAATTGATTAGTAACTATGCACATTAAACTATCCCATTCATAATTATGCAAGAACATTTAAATAATTACGTAATGTAAGTATAATGCATAGAAAGATGATGATAACTTTAACTCAAGGTTATTTTTTTCTGCAGAGCTAGAATTGCTTTGTTCTAACAGTATAATCAGTACGTCTTAATCTGTCAGTGTCTTTGTGCAAACAGTAGTACAAACCTGGCAGTCTATTGTAAATGCCTATTATACAGTCACGCTGATGAGGATGTAAGCGGCATTTTGTAGTGTAATCTGTAATACAAAGAACAGCTCAGAGAACAAAGCCTGCCCTCCTCCCTCAGTCCACTCTGTTTGGATAACTGGAAGCCATACTAGCTTTTCAGGAATGAGCATTTTTCATTGATGCACAGCAAGATGGTGTGAAACTCAGCAAATCTGCTGCACTTTCATGTCTTTGTTGGACTGGAGATTTGCAGCTAGTAATGCATGCTCAGGCTGGGGAAGAGCCACACCTGCAAAGTGAGTCAGGATAAGTAGTCAATCTGTCAGTGACTTTTAAAACCTCTACAGTATTTGACATTCAGCTGTGTGTTTAGTGCAGTTCCGGGCATGTGTGTGCAAGCTCTGAAACCCCAGTTATCATATCGGAGGTCTTCGCTGCACCACAAAGAAATATTGAGGTTTGTTATCAGTGGAGTATGTTTGCGTTAAACACACATCCTTTAAACTATCACCTGGAAAACAAGCATCCACACTCTCAAAACTGCTGGGTACTTTTTCTACCCAAATTCTGGGTTATTTGCACAGTGCTGGGTGGTTTTTTTCCTAACCCAGCTGCTGGGTCGGTTACTGTGTTAACCCAGCCAGTTCAACAGTACCTGAAAAAGCTGAGTAAACATCTTCATCAGGCAGTGACACATACATAAGTTAACCTCCTTAAAATATAGACATTTCACTGTTCTGTTAAGTGTAGCAAATACAAACACCAGTTCTAAAATAGGATGCTGTGTAAAATGTATAGCAACAAAAGTCTTAAGTTTTGAATTGAAAATAGTCAAATGCTATTTTCTCCACTGGTGTCTAAGGTAGACTGGATTTCTTCACTGCTGTATTAAATCTGGAAGCATTAAAACTGTTATCCTCAGGTTCTACTGCATAGAACATGATATTGATGCAATATACATTACACTGCTCTATACTACTGTATATTATTACTATTACAACTGTACTGTGCTGCAGTAATATTTTATTTATATTAAACTGCAACTATAACTGTTATTTATATTGTCATATTGCTGCTGTTACTACTATTATGTATACCAGTGTTTTATATTATATTATACTTTTATATGCCTTTAAATCTCATTGAATATTTTATGGATGTATGAATGTATGTTGTTTATGGTCGTATGTTGTCTGGCACTTAAGAGGTACCACTCTGAATTTTGTTGTACCACATACAATGACAATAAAGCTCTCTATTCTATTCTATAGTTTAAATAATTAAGCTCTTTTTAAATATCCAGTTAGATATAGCTTACCACTATCGTAAACCCTTTTAAAAATATCTGGTTTATATCCCAAGTCTTATTATTCAGTAATCACCTGGAAATCAATGCAATTCAAGTGTGACAAATAGAAAAAAAGTTTAAATGCATAATATGTAGATTTAAAACTACTTAAAATTTAAGCTACTTAAAGTAATGCTAAATTCACATGTAAGGATTTTTTACTATTCAATCTAAAACATTAGATTTCACTAAACTCACTTAAAGTTAAGAAAATACTGTATACAGTGTAGCCGTACTTACGAGTTTAGTCCGTGCAGGAGCCGAGCTCGTTAGCTGGTTTGCTCGTTAGCTGGATACATTTTCCCCATAAGAATACATGTAAAACTGATTAATCCGTGTCAGCCGGCCAATATACAGTATACTTTAATATGCTAAATAATGTGTTTATATGGGATTTTAAAAATAAACGAGACGACGATGGCGCTCGTGTAGGCTGGCGGTTAAGGAGGACAGGAGGACGGGCGTATGTGTATGACATGGTTACACTTATCATATGAAAAGTAAAAGTAAAATGTATCTAACTTTCTTGTTCACTACCTTTTACTACCTTAGCGTCACTTTCACTAGCACTTTCACTTTCACTGGACAGCGGTCAAAGGTATTGACTGACCTCTTCTTCTACGCTAGCATCTAGGAGATGCTACGACTGCAGCGCCCCTAGCGGTTGGCATAGTTGAACTAATGTAGGCTACTCGTTACTTGGAATTTTATTCGTTACCTGGAACAAAAATATTCAGAGATCTCGACTCGTTACCTGGAATACTCGTTAGTAGGGATGCTTGTAAGTAGGGTTACCACTGTATAAGACAAAATTTTAAGCAATTGGCCACCGGACCTCACAGCAGGTACTGAACATTAAAAGAGCTCTCATGAGGAGGACACAGGATGTTACGTTACCTTTAAAATCATTTGTTCAGTATTATGTTGTCAGTCACTTCCACTTCAGGGTAGTGTAGTGATGCACTGATCTAGTTCCTGCAGCTGGAGTCCATTTCTCAGTTTCACCTCATTTTAACAGCACCAGGGTGGCAAAATATTACCATAATTTAAGAAGTCTTGCAATGTACATATAAATATAACATCGAGCCAACAGAATGGGACTTGACTCCTAGCAATTCCATCCTCAGAGACTGCGGCCAAGTGTCAACACAGACTCTCGGATGACTCCAAGAATTGATTCTTTTGTGAATCAATGAGTGAAGAGGATCTTATGTGCATAACAAACCTTCTGTTTATACTCAAAATATAATCCCTCTCAGCTTTTAGTGCCGAGAAAAAAGTCTGAAACATCAACTGCTCCTGGACAAGAACATTGCACTGATGTTTTATTTTCCCCCAAAGCCTGTGAGAGATGCATGTCATAACCTAGCCCAAGGATTTCAAAAAAAAGCAACAACAAAACAAAAAAGTATTAAAATAATAAAAGTGAAGCAAACTTTCACTACAGTGCTTCTCAGTTTTCTCCCACAGGCATGACTCCCAAAATGACTCAAGTAGACTCTTTAAAGGGCAGGCAAGGCAAATGTATTTATAATGCACCTTTCATACACCACAGTCATTAACAGAGCTTAACAGATTAAGAAATACAAATTAAAATAGAAAAACAGAGGTAAAATAACATTAAATGTAAAAGAAAGAATAACAAACAAAACATGTTAAAACATAATGAAAACAATGTATTTTAAAGAGAAGAACTTTTACAAGAAAGTAGGATAATGTAAGGATGTGTATGCTGCTGTAAAAGGAGTTTTAGGGATTTAAAAAAGAAAAAAAAACCTAAGTAAGTTATGTATGTACAGTACTTATATGTTTCAATTAGCTAGGGTGAAGTTATTACTCATTCATATCAGCTTAATCTATGATTTAGATAGATAAATAGATAGATAGATAGATAGATAGATAGATAGATAGATAGCACAACATCCTGCACATCAAATTGTACACAAAAAATTGAACATACTAGATGAAACAGACATATATATATATATATATATATATATATATATATATATATATATATATATATATATATATATATATTTTATTTATTTATTTATTTATTTATTTATTTATTTTTATTTATTTTTTTTTTAATATAAATATATACAGTTGCATAGTGGTGGGCCCCAAGTGGCTCAGCAGTCTAAGACGCTGACACTATGAAAAGAGGATTGTGAGTTCGAATCCCGGTCATGCTGTTTGCATCAACAGCCGGGCCCAAGAGAGCAAAAATTGGCCGCGCCCTCTCTGGTCAGGTAGATGGCGCTCTCTCTCTCCCCATCACTCTCACATTGTAATGTCTGCTGACTCAGGCGTCTACTGATTGGTCCATTCGAAGCTTGGAATCCTGCGCTTTCCTCCAAGCGCATTGGCTCCCCAGTGACGGTGTATCAGTGGTAGATAGAAAAGAGGTGGTGGCTGCATCACACACAGCGGAGGAGGCTTGTGCTTGTCTTCACCCTCCTAGAGTCAGAGACATTGCAAAGTGATGGGGAGAGTCCTAACAGGAGGGAATGGCTTAATTGGCTACTACTACATTGGGAAGGGGATAAAATTGGCAAAAAACTTAATTAACAATTTAAAAAATGATATAAAAAAAATGCATAGTGATTGTATCAGGCTATAATACACTACATGGTGTGATGTTACTGAGGACACTGTACTCTGTGTTGCGATGTAGTTTAGCACAGTTCAGATAGCAGGAAATTTTCCTCTCTCAGGCTCCGGCTGCCGATGGCAAGCAACATGACCGGGATTCGAACTTCTGATCTTCTGATCATAGTGTCACAGTCTGCTGAGTCATTCAGGGCCTAAGATGGCAAACATATCGTAGAGGCCCCCTCTTCCCCTTCTTTCACATCCTGTGTGTCAGACCTCAGCAGCAAGCTGCACCTGACGGAGGGTGCCCACTCCCTCCAAGTGGGTAATAGGAAACTGATATGTAGGTTAGACAGGCTATATGAAATAATGTGTTTTATTTTTTCAAGAGGGAGGGCGGGGGCGGGGGCAGGGCCGGGTGCTCGTGGCGCCCTAGATGAGATGCCGTCCTGTGCAGCTGCCCATATTGCTCATATCAAAAACCACCACTGCCTATGAAAGAGCCATATATGAAAAACGTTAACTAAATAAAGTCATCAAGTATTGAGCTTTGGAGAGCCCTCAGAATGGAATTGTCATTGCTAAAATTTAAGCTAATTTAAGTGTAGTAATGCTCACATTAATTTCACTTTTAGTTAGCAGCGAAAGCTTTGAATTAAAAATGGTCAAATACTTTTCCCTGATCCCACTTATCAAATCTGGATGTATAAAAATGGCTGTTATCTCCGAGGTTCTGCTGCATGGTTTTAAAAAATTAAGCTCTTGCTAGCTTTTTAAAATATCCTATTTGATAAATTTTTATATGATCAGCTAACTTTTATAGCTTCTGTTTCTTTCCTGGACTTGGAGTATAAATTTGTTGGGTCATGTTTGCCCCAACTGTATCATGAAGCCGCTAAGTGGACCGTCTGGCTCATTTAATGGAACACCTCTCACTTTGAACATAGAGCCAAGGGCTGTTATGCAAGAAACCTATCCACTGTAGGAGTCAACTCTTTGGTCTCGAATAATAAGTTGGACACAATGGTATCATCACCTCGGAAGACTTCAAAACACTTTTGTGCAAAGTTTTTTTTTTTTTTTTTTTTTTCCACAGCGTTGATCAAACAAGATAAAGATCACAAACCCTTAAAAAGGAATTCCCCAAGCCATGCTGCCATCCTGGACTTAGGCTTCGCTTTCATCAGCTCTTCTCCATTTACAAGGAATCGACATGGAATTCAATGCTTTGCCCTGTGTAGTGTTAGGACCCTTTTATTCTGCCATTGAAATTGAAAGACATTTTGTTGTTGTCAAATGCTTTAAAGTGGTTGATCTTTAACGAGCCAATGGGGTGTGATCAGTGTCATCTTTTCAGTGGCTTTCATACTTTTATTGGCATATTCCCTTCAAAGGGATATAAAAAAACTTGCCATTCACAGTATAGCAATTTTAAAAACTCCCTACAGCACCTACAGTTGCTGTCAAGTAATATTTGTCCAATTATTCTGTGCAAAAGCAGCCAAGAGACAAAAAGAAAAAGAGCCTTTCAGAATTATGGCTCCTTTTGTAGCCAAGCAAGCAAGGTTATGAAAAAATGTATCATCTTAAGCTTGCTAATAAAACCATTTATCAACATAACAGTACTAAGAAAGTTATAATGCTGGATAAGATGGAAGAGTACACCCCGAGTGACTCAGAAGGCTAAGACGCTGACTCTATGACCAGAAGATCGCGAGTTTGAATTCCGGTCATGATGTTTGCCATCAACAGCCGGGGCCCAAGAGAGCAATATTGGCAGTGCTCTCTCTGGGTGGGTAGATGGCGCTCTTTCTCTCTATCACTCTCAAATTGCAATGTCCGCTGGCTCAGACGTCTACTGATTGGTCCATTCGGAGCTGGGAATCCTGCACTTTCCTCCAAGCACATTGGCTCCACAGTGACGGTGTATCAACGGTAGTTAGAAAAGAGGTGGTGGCTGCATCACATGCAGAGGAGGAGGCTTGTGCTCGTCTTCACCATCCTAGAGTCAGGAACAGTGCAAAGTGATGGGATGAGCTCCCTAGTGGATGGGATGGGTTAATTGGTTACTACCACATTGGGAAAAATTATATATATATAAAAATTATATAAAAAAGATATAAGAGCACATTTGTAGAATAATGTAGAGAATGTAATTGGAAAACTCGTTTGTGGACACTTCCTCATTATAGTCTTCGGTACGATTAGGTAAGACAACAGGGATGACCTTGCCAAAAGCTTCTGTTGTCAGTAAGCTGAGTCCATAAGATTCTTACTTCCTTTGGAATAAACAGCCTCATAGAGCCATTACAGATCCTCCAGTATGCTTCGCACTGGGGATTATGTTCTTTTCTGCTTGACATTGACCATCTCTTGTTGTCAGGTGCTCTATATTCTCCTCCTTAGAACCCAGCTCCAACACCATGTGTTTACATTTCTGGTGTAATATAGAAGTGTTCTTCAGGCAGATGTTAAAAGTAGTTTGTTGGCATCAGTACAGCATTTAATTTCATTTTTAAAGACTTGACAACCCCAGCATCCATCTCACGTATGAAAGTTTTCCTTCTCAAGCCATCCTCTTCACCAGGAAACACAGCTTACTTTTTAAGTAGGTTTGTCTGAAAATGATGAAGCTTTTAAACCATTTGGTTTATATATTCTCAGCATGCCTCCCAGTACATCCACCACAGTAATAATGACAAAAAAGACTAAACTCTTCTAACAGAATGATAGTGATTTCCAGGAGTGTCGATAGAAATATTTTTCCTTCACTGAAAAGCAGGATTCAGTGTAAGATAAACAAGAAATCTTTCAAAGATGCCAATAATGCTGGAGATTGCTGTACATTGCTGACCATGAGAAATGGTCCAACTTTTAGAGGGAAAAAATCGAAACCCTTGTATATTCTCTAGCTGCAGAGGATCTATTTTATTATCCAGATAATCTGAGAACTTTTCTCCCAACCAGACAGGCCTATCGTACCCTGATCTCCTGATGAGGAATTAAAGTCCTTTACCTTCAGTGAAGGGGCTGTCTTTGACGTCACTGCTTCACCGTGTTGCTGCGCAGACTAGCTGACGTGATGTGACTGTTGATGTACACCCCCACCAACCACCCCGCCGGCCTATCAGACCATCCGTCTCTCTCGGGGGCCAGCCTCCGGCATGACAGGCACATGAACAGCATAGCAAACAGCCAGTCATTGACACAGAAGGGTATGAATGAATGTTGAGCGACAGTCACTTTTTGGAGCCCCTCCACTCACTCCATTCAGTGTGGTGTCCTTCAAAGCGCCTCACTCGTACTTCAGCAGGTGTCGTCAGATGTACCACTGAGACAGCAGATGCTGGGCTGCAAGATGATCCTGTAAGGATGAAGGATTTGTCATCAGTTCGTTCTTGAATATGTGTTCGCACCATTTTGATGAACGCTGAAGACATCAGATTTGATGGTGTTTTAATGGGAGTGCTCTAGCAGATTATATAGTGTGTCAGAGACAGAAACAGAGGAGGACAGCATGATTAGCCAGCTGCCAAAGCAAAGGTCTGGCTGCTTAAGCTTCTTAGAGAGGGCTGTAATGGCACTTATGAATGCAGAGCATGAAGATGACTCTTTAATTTAATATTATGTACTTGACCTCCCTGGGCCTTGTCTGAAGATGGGAGGATCTGCGTCATCATGAAACGAGCATCACATGTGGATTAAATTACAAAATAATTACAGATGATGATTCAAGAAAGCACAGACATTAGCAAAGTAAGGGTCCAGAGAATATAAGCCAACTGTCAGCCTTTGACTACCGTCAGGCCGTGTTGAGGGTCTACAGCTATCTGCGACCACTATCTGTAGTTTCATTGGCATTCATTGGCCTGTTATTGACACTCTGGATAATTGAGAATATTTTATTGATGTTGGATGCCATATGATGGATTCATGGCTGCTTTACTAAAGAAGAAGAAAATTACAAACACTATGAGGTTCATAAAAATGTTCTTAAATGCAGTTCTCAAATATTAAGAGTCTCCAGAAGGGCCTAATAAGGGGCAGCTGTGGCCTGGTGGTTAGGGATCTTGTCTTGTGACTGGAAGGTCACCAGTTTGATCCCTAAGCAGGTCACGACTCAAGTGCCCTTGAGCAAGGCACCTGGTCCCCAGGCACTGTTTATAGGGCTGCCCTCCACTTCACTGTTGTGTGTTTCACTGCATGGGTGGGTTAAATGCGGAGGTTAAATTTCAATGGGTGCAATCATGTGCATGTACCTGTGCAAGAATCTAAATAACATTCTTAAGAATTTACTTATAGATAAATACACTATAGAATATCAGTCTATAATCTGATATATTATACACTGCTCAAAAAAATAAAGGGAACACTAAAATAACACATCCTAGATCTCAATGAATAAAATATTCCAGTTGAAAATCTTTATTTATTACATAGTGGAATGTGTTAAGAACAAAATAACAAAAATGATCAATGTAAATCTAAATTATTACCCCTTGGAGGTCTGGATTTGGAATCATACTCAAAATCTCATACCACCCTCATGGAGTCTGTTTCTGACAGTTTGAGCAGAAACATGGATATTAGTGGCCTGCTGGAGGTCATTTTGCAGGGCTCTGGCTCTGCTCCTCCTGGTCCTCCTTGCACAAAGGAGGAGGTAGCGGTCCTGCTGCTGGGTTGTTGCCCTCCTACGGCCCCCTCCATGTCTCCTGGTGTACTGGCCTGTCTCCTGGTATCTGCTCCATGCTCTGGACACTGTGCTGACAGACACAGCAAACCTTCTTGCCACAGCTCGCATTGATGTGCCATCCTGGATGAGCTGCACTACCTGAGCAACTTCTGTGGGTTGTAGACATCGCCTCATGCTACCTCTATGGTGAGAGAACTGACACCTTTGAGAGAACTGACACCTTTTAGCAGACACTTAAGTATTTGTAACTTTTTGGAACAGTCTTGGGCAACGTGAAACTGTCAAGTTTAAGAATA
>BRDA01064071.1:12896-26027 GCA_036984385.1 Crenuchus spilurus
TTCACAGACGATTTTCCACAGTCAAGAGAGTTTCCACAGTCAAGAGAGTGGTATCTCCATCGTACTCCGCTACAGATGTTGGGTGTCTTCAACGAGTCCATCTTGATGTGCCATCCTGGATGAGCTGCACTACCTGAGCAACTTCTGTGGGTTGTAGACATCGCCTCATGCTACCTCTATGGTGAGAGAACTGACACCTTTGAGAGAACTGACACCTTTTAGCAGACACTTAAGTATTTGTAACTTTTTGGAACAGTCTTGGGCAACGTGAAACTGTCAAGTTTAAGAATATTTTTGCCCCCACATCATTGGCACTAGTCAGTCTCTTAATGATAGTCAATTGAGAATGTTTTATTGGTCTTAGAGGCCATAAGATGGATTCATGGGGGTTAAAAAATCAAATAAAAAATTCATAAGAATGCTCTTAAATGTTGGAAAAACTTTCTAATAATTTTCTTTAGAGTTTCTTAATCTTGGATTTGTAGTTATGTAGACCACAGCATATTTATCACATAGTCTATTGATATCATGCTCAGTGTTAAAGCTTAGCGTAAAGCTAAATGAGTAATGTTTAACTTGTGTGCTGAACACCTATGTAAGTGCTCATCAATAGCTGACCAATCAATATGGATAATGCCTTGACTGTAGACATTTATCCAACTCATCCACAGAAGGGAAATGGGTTTTGCTAAGCCATCTTTAATGCAACCCTAGCAGCCACTAAAGAAAGTGAAAGTAAACTGAAGTTTGTTTGCTGAAGGGCCCACCATGTACTGATGTTGTGCCCTTACCCCATCACTTCACCCCTCAACTGATGTCTTTCAGTTTATCAATTGCTTTGATCTTTCATATTTCTGCATATGAAGGTGTCAATCAAATACAAAGACTTCAACATTTCTCAACTTCTTAATATTTACAAAATGTTCAAGGATAATACTTAAACTCATTGACATTGATATGAATTTGGTAGCTAGCATAGTGAGAGTGTCTTCCACATTTCTATATTTGATTACGAATATCATCTACTGCCACCTCTTGGCACAGAACGTACTTGTTGGCCACTGTAGCCTTTGGTTGGCCTTAGTTTTTAGCATCAGTTTTTTCAGACTTAACACCTTTCTAATTAAAACGTGTCTTCTAATAGCCATAAACATGTGTAGTAATATCAGCTGGATGACATGCGTCCTGTAGCCTTTCAAGTTGGGAAAGTCCTTTGTTGTGGCATCAGATAGCACAGCGGCAACACTGAAGGGACACTACTACAATGTATGTAGCATTGCCCCAATGGGGCTTAAGTCAGGATACATTGCTTCACTTGCTGTCATTTTAATTTATTATTGGTGCCTGAGGAAAACCCATCAATTGATTACATTGCTGTACTAACAAAACACACTGCCTGGGATCTGTCCCAGGTTTCTAGAGCAATAAAAGGTGTTGAAACACATCCTGTTCCAACGGTTTGTTGTACTGCACAAAGGAAGTTCTGTTCATAACGAAAGCTTTTCACATTCTGAGCACTGCTTTTACCTTTCACCTACATTTCTATGCACATTTTCTTTCCAATGGTGACCATCATCCAGAAGAGTATTTTGGTAAAAACAGACGTGTCCATCCTCTTGCAGCATCCATGTGTACGTGTATTTTGGCGGGATTGACTGAAATCAGAACGTGACCAACTGCCTGTGAGGCACATTCCAGTCACAGAGTCACTGCATCCTTCCCTGGAGAACCAGTTTAGAGGACAATACTAAGACTGTGTGACCTGTTTGATCTAAAATTACATGCCTGCGTATGACAAGGAAAGTTTTGGAGGAAGTTGTATACATCCGAATCTATGTTTGAATGTGAGAATTTCCAGAAAAGAAAATAAGCATGTGTGCTTTAAATAAACCACAGGTGTCACTGTCTATGCCCAACACAGAATCCTAGACTGCATAAGATATGAGCTATGATGCCTCAGTGAAAATAATGCCAGAATTGTTCTGGCATCTCCAGCACTACTTTTTTAAAATGTTGGCCATGGGCACTTATCTAACAGAACAGAGATGTCCAATCCTATTAATAAAGGGTCAATATGCCAGATTCCAAACAAGTGATGGTCCAGTTATGGCCTACACATACTACTTTCATCAGCCCGGATACCCCCAAGGAATGACAGTGGCTAAGTCTAAATTCAGGTACTGGAACATGGTCTGAATTGAGCCCAAATAAAACAGTCAACATGGAAGCTACGGTTGAGCCCGTTTTTGTCCAAAATTGAAATGAGGGGACCTCAGGATATGGTCTGAGGATTGCAGGTTCAAATCCAACTTGACAAATCGACAAATTGACGGTGTTTTCTCCAAGTGGGTAAGATGGCACTCTCTCACCAGAACTACTAAGTAATGTCAGCTGGCTCAGGCGTCTCCCAGGCGATCCATCAGAACTGGGGGTCCTGAGCTTTCCTCTGAGCACGTTGGCTGCCCGGCGGCGATGTGTCTACAGCAATTGGGAAAGACGTGGAGCTTGACTTCACATGCAACGAAGGAGGCCTGTGTTAGTCTGCACTATTTTATAGTCAAAGACATTGAAATTGATAGTGCGAGTCAACAAATGGGCGGGTCAACTGGCAACCAATCACATTGGGGAGAAAGTCGAGGGAAAAAATATCTAAAAAACATTTCACGCAATAGAGTTTAAATGTTATGAAAAACTAACATTACACAATACATTCATCATTGCCACAGCTGACCCAGAAGGTCCTTAATTGGTATGAATTTGGTCCGTCTGGCACAGGTTTTCATTTCAACCAATGAGTAGAAGTTTTAACCCGTTTTTAAGGTCAATTAATTAATGTTAAGGTTAATTAATGCCAGGTGTGCTCTGGCTTGTTTGGCATGAAAAGCCACATCTGCACTTCCCTACAATACAGAAAGAACATGTTAGGGAAAAAATGAAGTTAACTGGTTGACAATGATGTGATTAGGATGTAAGGAAACAACAAATTTCAGTTATCACCTGTACTCTAGCGACAAAAGCAGCAGAGCGGAAATATAAATTAGGTGTGCTAAATGCAGCGGGATATAAATAAATCGCTCAGTTGCTTCAGGCATGGAAAGTGTCTCAAGTCAGAGGAGGCCCATGAGCTTCTGTGTGCCTCCTCAACCATCTATTTACATGTTTATAAACCTCTCTGAACCATTTGTAATGCAGGTCACGTCAAAGCTCTCCCATTAGCAGTATGGCACCGAACAGTAGTGAATCTGTGTGGTAGTGATTCTGACACATTTCTGTTCTTCCCCTAACATTCAGTAGTAAACAATCTGTTTAAAAAGCATCTAATTCAAGAAATGAGGCTTAAAAGATTGTGTTTTGTCCCATCTGCTGTTATCCACATACTTCAGAATCTGTAATACATCCATATTAAAGACACAGATGGTGGAAAACAACCCAAAGTACCTCAAGATGTTGAGTGAATCTAAAACAGTTCATACACACTGTGCACACTGACATGAACTTTATGCATCAATGCGGTCACACTCATCTCTATGAAAAGGAACCTTAAGCAGCTACAGTGGCAGTGACAACTATGGCAAGCTGCCATAGACCCTGATTCTGCAGCAAAAACAACAGTGTGGCATTTTTGGGACAATATGAGTTAGACAAATCCATCCATCCAACAATCCATCAATCAATCAATCCAACAATCCATCCATCCACCCATCAATCCATCCATCCATCCATACAACAATCCATCCATCAATCCATCAATCTATCCATCCATCAATCAATCAATCAATCCATCCAACAATCCATCAATCCATCCAACAATCCATCAATCCATCCATTAATCCATCCATCCATCAATCCATCCATCCATCAATCCATCCATCAATCCATCAATCTATCCATCCATCAATCAGTCAATCAATCCATCCAACAATCCATCAATCCATCCAACAATCCATCCATTAATCCATCCATCCATCAATCCATCCATCCATCCATCCATCCATCAATCCATCAATCTATCCATCCATCCATCAATCAATCAATCCAACAATCCATCCATCCACCCATCAATCCATCCATCAATCCATCAATCTATCCATCCATCAATCAATCAATCCATCCAACAATCCATCAATCCATCCAACAATCCATCCATTAATCCATCCATCCATCAATCCATCCATCCATCCATCAATCCATCCATCAATCTATCCATCCATCAATCAATCCAACAATCCATCAATCCATCAATCCATAGAGATTCAGGCCATTAGAGATGTTGTTTTGTGGTTTCCATCCCTCACAAGTACCACAGTAAAACCTTCATGACAGAACCATGTTTTTTTGTACAGTACAATGATTTAAAAATAATATTGTGATATTTTTATATAATACTATATTTGAATGTACCATAGTGACACCATCAGATCATACAACCATGGTGTTACTACAGTATTATATGTAAGGCTTGGCTACAGCACCAACACATTTTTATTTAGATAAGATAAGATAATCCTTTATTAGTCACACAGTGGGGAAATTCAAAGTGTCACAGCAGCAAAGGGACAGTGAAGTACTCAATAATAGAAATAGATGTAGGTGTTTAAAAGATTCTTAGTAAATACTATAAACATAATTAAAACAATATAAAAATATGGTAAAACTTCTCAAAAACAACTAAATGCACATGACTGTTATACGTGGAATATTGCACATAATGCTGTATAAGTATCACAGTATTGTAATGAATATTGCACATTATATATATATATATATATATATATAGTCCAAAAAATGTGTCAGACATTTACATCAGTGAAGTTATAAGTGAGGCTATGAGAGAAGTTATGAGTGGTCTACAGGGAGCAGTGTTGGTTGTAAAGTCTGACCACAGCAGGAATGAAGGACCTGCGATAACATTCCTTCACACACTTTGGGTGAAGCATCCAGTCACTGAAGGAGCTGCCCAGTGCTGTCAGAGACTCAGACATGTTGTGAGAGTCATTCTCCAACATGGATGTAAACTTGCTTAACACCCTCCTTTCTCCCACCACCTGCACCGGCTCTAGGGAACATCCCAGGACAGAGTGGGCCCTCCTAATCAGTTTGTGTAATCTCCTCCTGTCTGTAGTTTCTTTTGGGGTCTCCGGTTTCCTCCCACAGTCCAAAAACATGGAGATCAGGTGAATTGGCTACTCTAAAATGACCATGGTGTGTGTATATGTGTGTATGTATGTATGTGTGTATGCCCAGATATGGTTGGCACTCTGTTCTGGGTGATCCCCCTAGTGCTCAATGCAGTCCTCCAGGTGGACGGTCGCTTCCGGTTGAGAGTACGCTGTGCGCGACTGGCTGCCGCTTCTCGCCGGAGTGTGTGTATATGGAGTGTGTCGAATGTATGTATGTATGTATTCACACAACGCTCACACCCAAGTCTGAGTGAGTTCCTGTGTTAATGTTACGTTGAGATTCAGAAACTCTTTAAATAACACCATACGGTTCTAGGAATGTTCCCTGTTAGCACATTCTTTCATAGCAGTAAAGTAATATTGTGCAGCATTGTAGCATTTTGCACATGAGATTGCTGGTCTACATTAGCTTTAGCTTTCACTCTTAGTCTTTTATTTATTTATTTATTTATTTATTTTTAATTTTTTGACAGTTTTATCTCCTTCCCAATTAACCCATCCCCTCTGTTAGGACTCTCCTCATCACTTTGCACTGTCCCTGACTCTAGGGGGGTGAAGGCAAGCACAAGCCTCCTCCGTTGCATGTGATGCAGCCACCACCTATTTTTGAACTACCACTGATGCACCATCACTGCGGACCCAACGTGCTCAGAGGAAAGCGCAGGATTCCCAGCTCTGAATGGACCAATCAGTAGACACTTGTGCCAGTGGCTATTACAATGTAAAAGTGATAGAGAGAGAGTGCCATCTACACACCCAGAGAGAGCACGGCCAATTTTTGCTCTCTTGGGCCCCGGCTGTTGATGGCAAACAGCATGACCAGGATTCAAACTCGCGATCCTCTGGTCATAGTGTCAGTGTTTTAGCCTGCTGAGCCACTCTGGGCCTTCACTCTTAGTCATTTAGTGCAGCTAAATTTTATTTATGCATTTCTAACAAATATTCATTAATTCAAACGATTTATGCTTGACATATGTTTCGACTGTGACAATGAGGCTATATGCTAACACCTTGTGCATATCACAGTGTCAAGTATATTCACTGCAGGGTGAGCTTTCTTGCTAGTGGTGTCAGGCTTTTCCTCACGCTTATCAGATGTGTTTAATTAGAGGTGTTGGGGGTGGTTCACACTGTCTGAAAGGCTTAGCAAGCATCCAACAGCTGATGGTGAAGTCTCTCAGTGCCTTACGTCTATAGGTAAGAAAGTGTTTGACTAGAATTTGTGTGAAGCTGCTGGACGTGCTGTCCCAGAACAACTCCATGTTGATAGATGGAGGTTGATCTAGAGGAATCTGTTTGTGGGTGTTGGCAACAATTCACAGTATTGTTCTCCATGCTTTGCACTCTCCGGTAGGAAGCCCCCGCCACACTTTTCCCAGTACCCCCTACGGCCCACTTGCAGTGCTCAGCTGCCCTTTCAGGAAACAAGCCCCCACAGCGATATTCCCTCCCACCTCCTCGACCCAACCACCTCCCCTCCCCTCCGTTCACAGGACGTCCCCTGCAGCAGCCAAGTGGCCCAGTGAAACCTAATCAAGAGCTCATGAATTCCATTTGTTTGCTCTGGCAGGAAAACCTTCTAAGCTTTCTACATGAATGTTTATTGCGTTGTGTAGCTACTGTATGTAAGTTACTTACATAATTCATGAATCTTTAAATAATATATGATATTTTTGATATTTTTCATAATATGATTATTATATATATTATAATATTCAAAAATACACCTCACTCATGTGTATTGTGTCCAATTGTGATAAAAAAAGTTTGATCTTTATATTTGATCATATATACAGTATATCCCAAAAGTGAGTATAAACCCCTCACATTTCTGCAGATATGTAAGTATATCTTTTCATGGGACAACACTGACAAAATGACACTTTGACACAATGAAAAGTCGCCTGTGTGCAGTTTATATAACAGTGTACATTTATTCTTCCCTCAAAATAACTTAATATACAGCCATTAATGTCTAAACCACCGGCAACAAAAGTGAGTACACCCCTTAGTGAAAGTTCCTGAAGTGTCAATATTTTGTGTGGCCACCTTTATTTTCCAGAACTGCCTTAACTCTCCTGGGCATGGAGTTTACCAGAGCTTCACAGGTTGCCACTGGAATGTTTTTGGAATACTTCAATATCTGCAGAAATGTGAGGGGTGTACTCACTTTTGGGATACACTGTATAATGACAATCATGATTCACTCAACACTATGATCATGGTTAATTAAATCGATCATTAAAATGTAATTAATTGTTTAATCAGTAGCACTAATTGATTTTTTTGTAATTGAAGGAAAAACACTGTTAGGGAGGTTGCAGTTTTTTAAGCTTTGTAATTAAGTTAACAGCTAATTTGCGTACATTTCCAAGACGTTTGGAGCAGCTTAATCCTGTATGGTAGCAACTGGAAACTATAAAACTTCAACCAGCATTCATTAGGTTGAGTGGGATTTTGTCTCAAGAACACATTTGTGGATACAGTATTTGATGAGGTATAATTCTAAGGCATTCTACAGTCTGTCTGCCATATGAAATGCTCTTTCTAATTATGACACATGCACAATGCACAAGTCACAGCTTCATTTCCTCCATATGTGTACCAACTGTGGAGGTTTTCCACTTTTAATTTGAATGAAAATGAGTTAGCCCACAACCTGCCAATACGCCTGTTTGTCCTCAAGGGAAGGAACGCACCGGTCCAGGATTATGAGTCATGACTTAAGAGGATGGTGATTTTTGAAGTCCATCTCTCCATCACTACTTGGAGAGTGCTGGCCAATTTCTGCTTGAGTTTTACATGCATTTCTATTAGGTCCAAATGGCTAATGATGATGTTAAATGGAGCATTACATCCTGAACTTAGGAAGCAGTAATGGGTTGAGTAGTAAAGGTTACATATTTCGTGAAGGAAACAAATCAGGCAAGCGACTGCAGAATTCACTTTATTTAATTAAAGCACAGTGCATTGTGTAAAAACTGCATTGGTGAAATGAATGCATGGTTTGGTCAGTGAGCATGTTTGGTGGAACCATTGGTTTATAAGTGTCGTGAGGAGGCTGCATGCTAGGAGGCAATTTTCTCTGTCCTCAAGCAAGAAATGACTAGGAAGCTTAAGTACACAGAAACACAAATGCACTCATCAGTGCAGTTATCAGCAGTAACGGTAATTTAAGAGCACCTGCTAGACTGTGATTGCCATATCCTGTTTCCAGCCCAGTCATGGCATGGAGGCTCTTTGGGAAAACACACCTCCCTAAGTGCAAGCTCTGTGACGTCTTTAAACAGAAAGAGAGCAGAAGCCCTGGATTTTAAGAGATAAGACAGGAAAAGGTTAAAGGCTGGAAATGGCAGTGTCACGAGATTCATTGCTTACTTCAGGCACTTACGTAGAGAAGCTCATTTTGTTTGGATGTAGTATTCCCTTCTGTAGATGTCCCATAGTCCCATAGATCCCACATTATAAACACCATAATCTGTGTGATGTCAGAGAATTATCTGAGTTAATTACTGATGTAGAGTTTTCCAAAACGCAAGCTGTTATTAGCATTTTAACCCAGCAGACAAAATGTGATGCTAGTGGCAAAACTAGTGAACACTTCACAAAAATACATATTTATTTATTTACTTACTTATTTTGCTCTATTTATTTTTGGTCTTGATCCCAAAATATGACTACAAACTCGCAAAGCATACTTTATCAGTCTAACAAACTTCTAAGTAAGCTAACTACATAACTAGCATAGTTAGCTAACCAGCTAGCAGCAACAAAGATCTACTGATTCAGTTGTTAATAATATTGCAGCAGTAGAATTAAAGTAATGACAGTAGTAATTACTCTCCAGGATAATGCATAATGAAAACTTTACATTGTAAATGTGTGTAAAATGCTTTTCTAGCTTTAGGCTAGCTTGACTGCTAATGGACGCTCACTGAGGTATGAATTCTCCAGAGCCATACAGATCCAGCACAAGGCATCACGGTATGGGGCAAATTAGCATCCACTCTGGCTTTTCCTTCAAACACATTGCAAGTATCTTAACCAGCCAGAGGAAACTGAGTTGGTACTTTTTCTACAGAGGTCATATATGCCATATGATAACAGCACAAACCCACGTTTATACAGTGCAGGGTCACTGGGGCCCTGATTTGTTTTGTCGTTGAGTCATTGTGAAATGAACAGTTGCATAGTACAAAGCACAAGCAGCCACCACACATGAATTTTGGGCACTTTTGCTCTGCATGCCAGACAGGGATGTCTCTACATTAGGGGCAGGTGGGGCCCGGCCTTACCAGATGTTGATGTGGAGCACTGTTTTACATTATAATTTAGTTAAAATGTGTTTTATTTAAATATTATTTTCTAACATTGTTGTGTATTGAGCAGTAGTAGTTCCCAATACATTTAAATGATTCCTGTATGCTTTGCATAGGTCAGTACTCTCAGCAGTCTTCATTGAGATGGTGTGTATAGGGCCAGCCCATCAGGTTCCATTTAAGCAAGTGAGTGATTGAAAAAACTTTGCGCATGTGCAACACGCTTTCAATAATGAGCTGTTTTTGGAATTTCATTGATGAGGTGCGTTTGTGGTTGAATTAATTAATTGAGTTAGGTTTGTGTGTAGTTTCACTGGCGAGTGGGATGCTGCCCATACAGACTTTATTGTGCCCCACTTGGCTTTCTATTCTAGAGATGCCACTGATGCCAGACCATGTAGAAGTGTTTATTTCTACCAGTGGTGAACATATTGATTATTATGAAACCCCAACCAAGCTGTATGTTACGCATGAAAATCAATTTACCAGATAAATAGCATTTCCTTGGTGTTTGCAACACCGCAACCTTGATCAGGATACAGCAGAAGATAATGGATGGATGTTGTTTGCAATTTTATTGACCAGCACTATGTTTACCTTTGTGAACCAACCTAGGTTAACAATTAGTTTTCCCTACTGCCTCACCAGGCGCAGGGCAGGGCATTACGCCTATTTGGACATTAGCCAAATTGCATCCTTTGCCCAGGAGAATCATTTTGCTCTCTGCTATAACTGACTGGTGTGCTCGCTTATTTACACACGCAGAAAACCCTGTCGCATAGGACGTCCAGGCCAAGTTCATTCAAAATCAGAGGTGGTTGTTATACTCTGATATGCCCATGTATATATATACAGCATACCCTGATAGCATCTCTAGAATGTCTGGGAAAGGTGTAAACATCTTAAATGCATAGTGACAACTATGACAAGCTGCCATAGACCCTGATTCTGCAGCAAAAACAACAGTTTGGCATTTTTGGGACAATATGAATTAGACAAACCAATCAATCCATCAATCCATCCATCAATCCATCAATCCATCAATCCAATAATCCATCAATCCATCCATCCATCCATCCATCAATCCATCCATCCATCCATCCATCCATCCATCCATCAATCCATCCATCAATCCATCCATCAATCCATCCATCAATCCATCAATCCATCCATCCATCAATCCATCAATCCATCCATCAATCCAATAATCCATCAATCCATCCATCAATCCATCCATCCATCCATCCATCAATCCATCAATCCATCAATCCATCAATCCATCAATCCATCCATCAATCCATCCATCCATCCATCAATCCATCCATCCATCCATCAATCCATCCATCAATTCATCAATCCATCAATCCATCCATCAATCCATCCATCCATCCATCCATCCATCAATCCATCCATCCATCCATCAATCCATCCATCCATCAATCCATCCATCCATCCATCCATCCATCCATTTAAACTGAGGTCATCATGTTAATCATCAATGAGTTGCATTCTAATGAAACAACTGTTGGACTGAATATTACATAAAAAGGGACATCTGGATGGCAGCTGCTGAAAGTCTTCTCAAAGTCCACTGGCAGTGTTTCAGAGACATACTGGAACTGCAAACATTCTTACTGTAAATATGTACTGCAGTGGACTGAATGTCATAGATGTATTTGTGCTAACTTGGGTGCCTGTTTTTAACACCTTAGCCACACATGTATGCCCAAATTTCTTTGCCTGGCCTATATAAAGACATTTATTCTGTTTCCTTTAACATGGTTCTGGTGCAGGAGGAAACATAGTGTCTTGGGATGCTGATTTTTGTGGGTGGATATATCTGAAACGTGAGGCCCTGATGTAGGACACGAGAGTTCTATAAAATAATATAACCCTGTCACCATGGCACCAGCTAGCTCATATTTCAGCTGTGTAATATTATGTGGAGGGAGAGCCCAGAGCCTTAAGTTGTTAAGCCTATGAGCAAATCAAAGCAGCATATTAATATATCAACTGAACACATTCCTACAGTGTCTTACTTGCATAGTGAATAATGCAAAGGTTTAAGTGCATTCTAACACCTGAGAATCTCGTTTACACCTGAAGTGTGCTGGATTTTCATGAAAGTCATGAACTGAATGCGAGATCTGTCCGTGACTCAGACGATCAAACACATTTGGGCGTTTTCCACACATCTGCAAGTCTGCGTAGGGGTGCTAAAGAATTCATGAGAACACCCTCATCACCTCCCCGTTCTTTTTTAATTGCTACTTTTCACTCATTTGATCAGTATTAAAGAGGAATGTTCATCTCAGTCCTACATCATCTTACATTGCTTTACCTGGTGGAACACTTGTGGAAGTTAGATTCATGCTTCTTTAAGTGGGCTGCCCAGAAATGTGCTCTTTCCTAGCAACAAGGTGGGGCAAGCTTTACAGAATGTGGGCAGAAATCCTCTTCTACCTAATGAGGAATAGTAAGGCTACTGCATTGGTCATATCCAGATATTATGACCACCCCGATTTGGAATGAATTCGGCACTGTCACAGATGCAACGTGACGAGATTTGCTGCACATATAAATAAGTGAGCACACTAGTCAGTTGTAGCAGAATGCAAATCGATCATCACTGACAAAAGACTCAATTTGACTGTCAAAAAAGACATGAAATAAGGATACTAGATGAAGGGTGGTAAACCTCTGTCTTTTTGGGATGTTCTAGGGCTGCTGTAGTGAAGTTGTGCTGAGAATGAACTTGGCATATGGCATAACAGTGGTGCCCCATGGGGCATTGATGCCAAAGGGAAACAATGACTCCAGTGAGTGATACAGAGTAATATACATGCCACAGTGGTCAGTAATGAGGAAAGTGTCAGGGACCACCATGTCACATGACTTCCCGGGCTGGGTTCACTCCAAACCAGGGGTGGTCATAATATTATGATGTGACCATATAAAATGACAATAACAATTGTGACACCATGCTAATGTTTGTCTGATTATATAACAAATGCATGTTTTATCCTCAACAGTGTAGGCGTGTAATATTAATATCAATAGAAATGAGTGACATCTAAATTTAAGTCGACACTATCTGGGTGAACTTAACTTACTCATTAGCTTGAATGGAAGTTTAGCTAATATTCATTATATCTCTTGGCCTAGCATCTGCCAATGAATAAATACAAAATATACATAGTATTAATAATACATAATAATAAATAAATAAATAAATAAATATATACACACACACATATATATAGACCTTTTCTCTGTTCTCATCCTTTCTGGCTGATGTTTTGGTCACTTTTGCATTTTGTCAGTTCTCTCACCATAGAGGTAGCATGAGGTGATGTCTACAACCCACAGAAGTTGCTCAGGTAGTGCAGCTCATCTAGGACGAGCTGTGGCAAGAAGGTTTGCTGTGTCTGTCAGCACAGTGTCCAGAGCATGGAGCAGATACCAGGAGACAGGCCAGTACACCAGGAGACATGGAGGGGGCTGTAGGAGGGCAACAACCCAGCAGCAGGACCGCTACCTCCTCCTTTGTGCAAGGAGGACCAGGAGGAGCAGAGCCAGAGCCCTGCAAAATGACCTCCAGCAGACCACTAATATCCATGTTTCTGCTCAAA
>BRDA01064075.1:0-10001 GCA_036984385.1 Crenuchus spilurus
AATAAAATATTGACATTTGCCATCTCCACATCATTGCATTCAGTTTTTATTCACAATTTGTATAGCGTCCCAGCTTTTTTGGAATCCGGTTTGTAGATTAGCTATATATATTTGGGAGCCTGACCATGTAATGCTATAAGTAAGGGTGAGAATTTTAATCTGAATCCTTTGTTCAACAGGAAGCCAATGCAGAGTTTTTAAATACTGGAGTTATAGATCTTTTATTTGTTCTTGTAAGCAATCTAACTGCATTACAGTAATTAGGCGGCACAGTGGCTTAGTGGTTAGCACATTCGCCTCTCAGTGCTTCAGTGCTAAGGTCTTGGGTTCGAGTCCCCTGCAGAGTTTGGTGATTTCTCTGCTCTGACACTACAATTAAACCTGTTCATTACCTGTTGAGCTGAATCAGGTGAGTTTGATCAGGAAGATCCCCAAACTCTGCAGGAATTCGCCCCTCCAGGACAGGATTTGGACACCCCTGCTCTACCTGATTATCTGTAACACACCTGTAAAGTCAGGTGGTGGGCTGTGATTGGCTGAGATAGGAGGTGAATGACTGAAAAAGTGTTCATGGCAGAAGCTTTCATAGAGTGGATCCATAAAGTGTTGAAAATGCAAAACAGGCTGCTGTCCAAGACCCAGCCAAAGTGTTCTGACCCAGATTTGAACCTTTCAGCCTCTGTTTGAAATTATCAGACTTTTTGGAGGAGAACAGGTTCAAACTCATCGTTTCTTATCGGGGTCTTGCTTTGCTCCTTTCATCTCCTCCATTGAGTCACTGATTGCTACATTCACTCTCTCCGCTGAGGAGAGAGCGCTTATCAGGGAAGACGTGTTTCAGCGACACACACACACACACACACACACACAACAGTATCCCAACTCCAAACATCAACAGCAGCTGCCGGAGTTCACGGGTAAGTGAGAGTACGCTGCGGGTTTACGTGGAAAGCTGCTGTAAAAGGATGTTAATGCCATAGAAGTGATAAAAGAGAGCGAGAGCCAACTGAGAACCAAATCCAGCCCTGGACCTTGGAGGGGTGGGGTGGAACCCAAGCAATCGATCATCCTTTTTTTTGAGATACGAGGGTGTTGATAGCTGAAAGCCAAAATATACAGATTGCCAGTCCACCAATGAGAAATAAAGAGACAATGAAGAGACAAAGACTCGATGTCAGCATATTTGACCAAATCAAGCATTTAAACTTTTATCCAAATGTATCAAAATTTTTGGCACAGTGGTGATTCCTGACATGTTCCCATTTATTATAGAGGTTAACTGGTTCACTGTGGTGCATGAGTTAGACTGTTGGCATCAATGACCCTTGGGGCACCACTGTTATGATGTTGGATGTCACTCAGTGTATGAAAAGTGTTTGTACACCTCAGTACAGCTGTAGAAAATCCCACAAAGTTAGTGGTTTCTGAGATGCTGCCTCCAACATGCTTCACCTGGTACCTCATTGGACATCAGTTACATCACGTCCTTTGTCCATCATGAAGATTTAACACTTGTCTACAACTGACTGGATTTATATAGGCATCTGTGATATCTCGGTCCAATCCAGGAGTGGTCATAATGTCCTGATATAACTGTGCATATCACAATTGTACTTCATCTTTTTGGTAACCAGACAAAATGCAGATTTCTACATACAGAGTTGCACTAGATCTTCAACAGCAGGTCAAAACACTGCAAGCAGGAGATCCCTCTGCTAACTTTAGTAATGGGGGTCCAGTGTCTCAGTGCTGTACGTTCTGTCTGTATTTTGAAGCTTTAATCTCTGCTGATAAGATGTTTATGTTGCTGCTCTAAACCCATTTAAGCCAAAAGTCTATTTTGTAGTCAAAATGAGCTGTTAATGAAACTTATTTTTGCATAAGGGTGCTTGGAGACCAGTTCAGTAATACGAGGCCCAATGTCCAGTTATTGTCTCTCATTCTATGTCTCTGTATCTCTCTCTCTCTCTCTCTCTCTAACTCAGTATATCTGCCCCCCCGCCCTCTCCACACTGGAACACCGGCTGATAAACAGGTTTGGTCCTGCAGCTGACCTCACACAGCCATGACTCGCTATAGCAACCCATTACAGCATGTCTGACACCCAAATATCTGCCCATCCCTCTACTGCTCTGTCTCTCTCTCTCTCTCTCTCTCTCTCTCTCTCTCTCTCTCTCTCTCTCTCTCTCTCTCTCCATCAATGACAGTATTGAGGGTTATGGGGTGTTTGGGGTCACTACTGGGTGGCGACTGGCCCTAACAACGATCACACACACAGTCAAACAAAGCCATTGTTCATTTATCAGAGGGCTCTGACTGTGTGTGTGTGTGTGTGTGTGTGTGTGTGTGTGTGTGTGTGTGTGTGTGTGTGTGTGTGTGTGTGTGTGTGTGTAAATAGGAAAATATGCTTCCATCTACCAGCTTTGAGATTTCTGAGCCATCTTTTCCCTCTCTGTTAAATCACTCACGCACACACACACGCACACACACACACTCTCTCTCTCTCTCGCTCTGTCTCTCTCTCTCTCTCTCTCACACACACACACACACTCACACACACAAACACATACACAAACACACACACACACACACACACACACACTCTCTCTCTCTCTCTCTCTGTCTCGCTCTCTCTCTCTCTCACACACACACACGCACACACACACGCACTCACTAAATTGTCTCTCCCTTTTCTACCGAGTCTTTAGAGTTTCGACCATCTACCTTCGTTCACACACACAAACACATACACAAACACACACACACACACACACACACACACTCTCTCTCTCTCTCTCTCTGTCTCGCTCTCTCTCTCTCTCACACACACACACGCACACACACACGCACTCACTAAATTGTCTCTCCCTTTTCTACCGAGTCTTTAGAGTTTCACACACACACACACACACACACACACAAACACATACACAAACACACACACTATTGTGTAACACTTATTTTGAGTTCACCAAGAGAACGGTACAGCATAGACACCAATTATATAAGGGGTATGAGTAATGGGTCATTTGCCCCCCACAGTGCCTGTTCTTTATTATTGGAACCCAAACCCCACCCCCCCACCGGCCCCGACTTTTCTATCATGTCTATGTCTCTCTCCCTCTTTATATGTCTCTCTCTGTACCCCACCCCTCTCTTATTGCTGATGTCATTTAGCTAAATATAAATCCATCCACAGACAGTCTAATTAAGATAAATCTACCACATTACAGCTTAACCCTACAGGTGTGTGTGTGTGTGTGTGTGTGTGAGAGAGAGAGAGAGAGAGAGAGAGAGAGAGAGAGAGAGGTGTTATTTGTCTATGATAAAGTGATATGATTATTATAATCAAACTAAAAGTGCTGGAAGGCAGAGAATTTGTCTTAATTCTCAGCTCATGGAGACGGTTGAGTTCAGACTGTTGACTGCAGTTAAAATATAATAAAACACTTATTGACCCAGTCTGACCCAGTCACATCGTACAGTACGAGCAGTACAAGCAGCACTGGGTCCAGACAGCTCTGACTGTCCCACTATACAGTACGAGAAGAACCGGGTCCAGACAGCTCTGACTCGGTACACTGTACAGTATGAGCAGCACCGAGTCCAGACAGCTCTGACTCGGTCACACTGTACAGTATGAGCAGCACCGAGTCCAGACAGCTCTGACTCGGTCACACTGTACAGTATGAGCAGCACCGGGTCCAGACAGCTCTGACTCGGTCAAACTGTACAGTACGAGCAGCACCGGGTCCAGACAGCTCTGACTCAGTCACACTGTACAGTATGAGCAGCACCGGGTCCAGACAGCTCTGACTCGGTACACTGTACAGTATGAGCAGCACCGGGTCCAGACAGCTCTGACTCAGTCACACTGTACAGTATGAGCAGCACTGGGTCCAGACAGCTCTGACTCTGTACACTGTACAGTATGAGCAGCACCGGGTCCAGACAGCTCTGACTCAGTCACACTGTACAGTATGAGCAGCACTGGGTCCAGACAGCTCTGACTCAGTCACACTGTACAGTATGAGCAGCACTGGGTCCAGACAGCTCTGACTCGGTCACACTGTACAGTATGAGCAGCACTGGGTCCAGACAGCTCTGACTCGGGGTCAGTAAGCGGGTACTGGGTGGGAAGGTTGCCTGGTGAATGGGCGAACAGAAAGACGAGGGTGGGCTGCGATTAGCTAAAGTTCATCTAGATAAACTCGCCATGATCTTTTCCATTCAACTAAAAGAGCTTCTCAGCAGACTTTAATGGAGAGATTTGGCCACAGCTGAGACTTTAAAAATCTCACATATACGAGACATTTAATGAAACAAACAGGAAACAGAGGAAGTGCCTTCACATAGCATAAAAATTCCAGCCTCACTGAGGCTCAAAAACATCCTGACTAATAAACTCTCTCTCACTTCAGCTCTCTCTCCCCCTCTCACTCTCTCTCTATCTCTCTCTCGCTCACTCTCACACACATTAACATGGTGTGTGAGTGTGTGTCTTGGAATGCAGGCCCAGAGGCTCAGGGACACTGGTGAGTCACACACTCATGACATCACAGTGCTTGACTTAGCTGTTTATGGGTTTCCCCCCTGACCTGGTGAGCTCGGCCAGCCGCAGAGACTCATTACTGACCACAGTGTGTAAATATCACCACACAGGACCTTAATATATATACATATACATACACATTACACTTATATAGTGCCTTTCTAGACACTCAAGGACACTTTACAATCGACACACTTCATATACACACAAACCTGTACATGTAGCGCAGTCATATCTACACGTTTCTCTAGATGTAGTCAAAACATGTCTGAGCTGTGACTCTAAAAGAGCTATAAAACACTCAACTCAATAGTCACCTAAGCAGCCTTGTGGTTTCGGTAAAAATATACCAACACATCTCTACAAACAACTCACACCTCACACCTTGACTGGGGTGTCATTAGGGTTGGGCAGGGGAGTCGTTAGGGTTGAGCTGGGGTGTCATTAGGGTTGAGCTGGGGTGTCTTTATGGTTGAGCAGGGGTGTCATTAGGGTTGAGCTGGGGAGTCATTAGGGTTAAGCTGGGGTGTCATTAGGGTTGAGCTGGAGTGTCATTAGGGTTGGACTGGGGTGTCATTAGGGTTAAGCTGGGTTGTCATTAGGGTTGAGCTTGAGTGTCATTAGGGTTGAGCTTGAGTGTCATTAGGGTTGAGCTGGGGTGTCTTTATGGTTGAGCAGGGGTGTCATTAGGGTTGAGCTGGGGAGTCATTAGGGTTGAGCTGGGGTGTCATTAGGGTTGAGCTGGAGTGTCATTAGGGTTGGACTGGGGTGTCATTAGGGTTAAGCTGGGTTGTCATTAGGGTTGAGCTTGAGTGTCATTAGGGTTGAGCTTGAGTGTCATTAGGGTTGAGCTGGGGTGTCTTTATGGTTGAGCAGGGGTGTCATTAGGGTTGAGCTGGGGAGTCATTAGGGTTGAGCTGGGGTGTCATTAGGGTTGAGCTGGAGTGTCATTAGGGTTGGACTGGGGTGTCATTAGGGTTAAGCTGGGTTGTCATTAGGGTTGAGCTTGAGTGTCATTAGGGTTGAGCTTGAGTGTCATTAGGGTTGGACTGAGGCGTCATTAGGGTTGAGCTGGGGTGTCATTAGGGTTGAGCTGGGGTGTCATTAGGGTTGGACTGGGGAGTGATTAGGGTTGAGCTGGGGTGTCATTAGGGTTGTGCTGTAATATCATTAGGGTTGGACTGGGGAGTGATTAGGGTTGAGCTGGGGTGTCATTAGGTTTAAGCTGCGGCGTTGTTAGGGTTAATTTGGGGTGTCATTAGTCATTAGGTGTATTGTTAAAGTTGTTGAAAGTGAAAATAAAGTTTGTGTACTCTCCCCTAGACTCAGATCTATGCAAGTGACTAGAAGTCAGTCATCCACCAACACCACATCCTATACCAGCTGGTGTCTCCTGTTTGATAGTCACCTCCCTCTCCTTCACACCCTTTAGCGCCCCACAGGCTGATACCTCCTCTTTGGGCAGTGATGGTCTGGACAGGTCAGTCAACTCCTTTGATTATGTGTCATTTTCATACTTATATTCACAATCAGAGATCTTCACCTCAGCTGTATTATTTGAATGACACTTTAGACATTTCTTTACTCTGACCAGCTCCGAGAACATACAGACCAAAAATATTAATATTAATAGTGATTAATAATAACAGTGATATTACTGACATTACTTTCTCTCACTCTCTCTCACCTAATCCTGTCCTCTCTCACATTCCTCCTGTGTGAGCTCATATAGGGCGTGATGTGTGTGTGTGTGTGTGAGAGAGAGAGAGAGAGAGAGAGAGAGAGTGTGTATAACTACTTTAATCCTAAACACTGCAGTTTATTATTCACTTATGAATACAAATCAGCATCAGCTCAGAGTTCTGAGTTCTGATGTTCTGATGTTTCGAGTTCTGCTGTTTTGATCTTTTGATTTCAGATGTTTTTATGGTCTGATCAGAGAGGAAATGTCTCCAGACTCTCAGTTTAAAGTTGCTATTTATTAGTAATGTGTTTATTATTAATAGTAGTAGTATCCTTTATTTAACCAGGAAAAGACTCATCGAGATTAAAAACCTCTTTTCCAAGAGTGACCTGTCCAAGACAGCAACATACAAACATACAACCAATCAAAATAAAATACCAGATACACACAATACACACAGTCAACATGTGTCACATATTTAGACAGTAGGGCAGTTACAGAAGCCAAGTAACCTATTTTCTCTGTCCTTTAAAATTGATTTGAATTTTCCCAAGGTGACAAGAGATGATAACTTTAGATCCTTCTGTATGTTGTTCCAGGTGGCAGGGATGGAACTTTTAAGCCTTCTTTCCCAGTTCAGTTCTAACCTTTGAGACCTGCATTAAAATGATGTCCTTAAGAGCGCAGGCCATAATGGCTGAGGGTTCTAGACAGAAGTGAGCATAAATATGTAGGAAAATGTCCAAGAATGCATTTATAGATAAAAACCAACCAGTGAGACAATCTACAATCAGTCAAAGACAGACTCTTTGCTGTAGCATACAGGGTGCAGTGATGTGTTAGATAGCTACAGTTAGTCATGAAACGCAGGGCACAATGATATACAGCATCCAGTTTTTTAATTGCAGGGCTGAAGCGTTCATAAATAGCACATCTCCATAATCCATCAGGGGAAGAATGGTTGACATAATCAGGTGCCTTCTGACTTTGTGTGAGAAACACTTTTTATTTCTAAAAAAGAATCACAATTTAAGTTTTATCTTGGAAACCAGTTTGTCAATATGAGACAGATTCTCAACTATCAGAATACCTAAATATTTGTAGCACCTGACAACTTCAATTTCAATGCCTTGAAGAGTTAACAAACTGGGGAGGAGAGGAGGGAGCTGCTTACCATTTGAAAACAGCACAGCCTTTGATTTTTCTGCATTGAAGACTACCTTTAATCTGGCCAAACAAGACGGAACAATGTCAAATATTATTATTTAATATTATTATATTTATTATTAAATAATATTATATATATTGCAAATATTTAAATGCTTGTGAGACTGATGAAGAGGAACAATAAATAACCATATCATCAGCATAAAGATGGGATTCAGCAGAAGGCAAATTATTACATAGGTTATTAATATAAATTGTAAATAACAAAGGCCCTAATAAGGAGCCTTGAGGCACACCTTTTACAACAGGAAGGAGGGAAGAACTGGACCCATCAGTTTGGACACATTGAGTTCTACCAGATAAATAGTCATTAAACCATTTCAGACTGGTGCCGTGAAAGCACGCATGTGGAATCTAACAATGTCTTCAACTGTTCCACAACCAGTTTTTCTAAAACTTTGGAAAGTACACATAATTTGAAATTGGTCTGTAGTTGTTGACTAAAGGTTAATGTGTTAATTATTAATGTTTATTAGTAATGTGTTTATTAGTAGTTTGTTTATTAGTAATGTGGGTTATTATTCATGTATTTATTAGTAATGTTGTTATTATTGTATTTTATGGTAAGAGGTGTTGATGGTATTTTTTTAAAAAACAAGCAGATCATTATCTTACAGTAATCAATTATCACTGTTAACACTCTCTCTCTCTCTCTCTCTTTCTCTCTCTCTCTTTCTCTCTCTCTCTCTCTCTCTCTCTGTTTCTGTCTATGTCTTTCCCCTCCAACAAAGGAAACTGCAGTTCAAAGATAACAACTTCTGAGACAATAGGCCTCAACACACACACACACACACACACACACTGAGTGGACTAGTTTAGCTCCAAGAGGTCAGCAGTTAAACAGAAGTGCCATGACCCCACATTTTTGATAAAACACAAACACACACACACACCGTCTTTATTTGATGAAAATGGAAAGATGTGGAAATGCCAGAGAAGAGAGAAAATGCAGCACAAAGAGAAACGCTCTGACATCAGCGTCTGAGCAACGGCCCATGTGAACGTCTCACTCACGGCTCCATTTTAAACTGTGAGTGTAAACGAGAGCTCGGGAGTCCACCAAACATTCACATTTTTCAGATTACTGTCATTTCCAATAACTAGACAGGGCATTCCTGAGGGCACAGAAGTTCCCACACTCAGACAATGCAGAGCAGTCTTTAGTGTAGCACAGCTGAAGCTCACTGATCAGGTTTAATAACAGTAATACTAGTACAGAACATACATTGGAAGGACAACAATATTAGGACACTTGCTTTTCTGAACTCCTGGCTACTAAAAAAGTCTGTCCTGATTTTGTTGGAGTAACTGTCTCTACTGAACACTTTATATTAGATTCTGGAGCATTGCAGTGAGGATTTGATTACATTCAACCACAAGAGTGTTAGTGAGGTCAGGATGTTGAATTATATCCACCAGCACCTCATCCCAAAAGTATTTGATGGAACATAGAACACAGCTCCCCAGTCTGGCATTCGACAACAGGTTGATTTTTAGTCTTATTTTATTGGCAGTACGTCTCTACAGGGACTAGACAAACTGAGAATAGATGAATTGATTGATAAAGGATGAATAGATGGATGTAGGGACTGATGATGGATGAATGGATGGATTAAGAGGTGGATGGATGGATGAATAGATGGATGGATTTACTGATGAAAAGATGGTTTGAGGGTTGATGGATGGATGGAAGAATGGATGGATGGATGGATGGGTGAATAGATGGATGGACTGATTGATGAAAAGATGATTTGAGGGTTGATGGATGGATGGATGGATGAATGAATAGATAGATGGATTTATTGATGAAAAGATGATTTGAGGGTTGATGGATGGATGGATGGATGGATGGATGGATGAATAGATAGATGGACTGATTGATGAAAAGATGGTTTGAGGGTTGATGGATGGATGCATGAATAGGTCAATGGAAGAATGATGGATGGATGTGTGGGTGGACTGAGGATGGATGTATAGATAGATGGATTTATTGATGAAAAGATGGTTTGAGGGTTGATGGATGGATAGATGGATGGGTGAATAGATGGATGGACTGAATGATGAAAATATGTTTGAGGGTTGATGGATGGATGGGTGAATAGATGGATGGAGGTATGAATAGATGGATGGATTGATGATGAATGAATAGGTCAATGGGGGAATGATGGATGGATGTGTGGGTGGATTGAGGATGGATGGATGAATAGATGGATGTTGGTATGAATAGATGGATGAATGGGTAGATGAATAGATGGATGGATTGATGACGGATGAATAGATGGATGGAGGGATGGGTGAATAACTGTACTGACAAATGTAGACTTTGATAATACATGAAATAACACTGGATGGAGGCTGGATGGAGGGATGGCTCTAAATGCCTGAAAAAAAGAAAGTTAAGGTCAGTTTGTAGACACAACAGAACAGACATAATTCACTCTCCATTACAAAGACCAGCAGAAGGTCAGACCTGTCAACCATTACAATAGAGACTCTCTCTCTCTCTCTCTCTCTCTCTCTCTCTCTCTCTCTCTCTCT
>BRDA01064078.1:0-10091 GCA_036984385.1 Crenuchus spilurus
ATGTAATGTAATGTTAAAGAGGTCTGCTTACTTTTGGGCCTCTGACCGAGTGCTCAGTTCCATGCGTGTGAAGGCGTCTGTCTTTCTGCTCAAACGTTCTTTTAAGAAGGAATGAAAAATGTGGGTTTCCAAGACCTGTCATACAGAAATGTCCATCAGTCATGAGAATGTACAGACCGGAGACCAGACATTACACTAGAAATAAACTTCACCTTTTTGTAAAACGGTTTGTCCTCAGGTTCTCTGGTTTTAAGAAACTCCTGAGTATTGAAGACCCCATGCTCAAAATTGAGATGGTCACTGACATCCCTGAGAAAACAAAAACAGCAAATATTTCATTTAACTGGATTTGGTACATTTATCAGAGGACTGACAAAGTGAGAGTATTCTTTCTTGAGCCTTCTGTAATGAATAATGTCACTACCAAAGAAAACCCAAGAATTCTGCTGTGGCTGATACACCACCACCACCACATCAGTGTCACTGCAGTGTTGAGACTGATCCATTACCCAAATAATATCTGCTCTGTGGTGGTCCTGACCATTGAAGAACAGGGTGAAAGGAAGCTAACAATGTATACAGAGAAACAGATGGACTATAGTCTGTAATTGTAGATCTACAATCACTCAGATACAGGGAGGTGGTTTTAATGAAGTGGCTGCTCAGCATATTCACATATGGTAGATGGAATTTTTTTTTTTTTTTTTATCACTTTTGCAAATTTTCTCCCTTTCCCAATGTGGTAGTCGCCAATTAATCCAACCCATTAGTGGCTCTCCCTATCACTTTGCACTGTTCCTGACTCTAGAATGGTGAAGACATGCACACGCCTCCTTTGTTGCGTGTGATAGAGCCACCACCTCTTTTCAAACTACCGTTTGATATACCATCACTAGGGAGCCAACGTGCTCAGAGGAAAGTGCAGGGTCTCTAGTTTCAAATTGACCAATCAGTAGACACCTGAGCCAGCGGACATTGCAATGTGTGAGTGATAGGGAGAGAGAGCGCCATCTACCTGCCCATAGAGAGCACTGCCAATTTTGCTCTCTTGGGTCCCGGCTGTTGATGGCAAACAGCTGTTGATGACCGGGCTTCAAACTCGCAATCCTCTGGTCATAGTATCAGCGTCTTAGCCTGCTGAGCCCCTGGTATTTTTATATAGTGTCAGATTCAAGTGAAAGCAATGATATACTGAGTGTAATAAACTGTCAGATTGGACACAATCTCCTGAAAAGCTCCAACTAACCTGAAGACGTTGACTATGAACTCTAGAGTAACTTTCTGTATCTCCCAGTTGAGGTTCTGCTGCCACTTTCTCCTCCTCATGCGCAGGTCATTAATGTCCATACAGGCTCCCTGATGAACAGTCTCTACATCATAGTTTAACTGAAGGCTTCCTCTGCTGCTCACAAAACACAAACACACACTTTTTCTGCCTTATCAACAGTAACACCACAATCCCAGCTGAATAATAATACTACTTTATTTTCTTCTTTGGGTTCTTTACTTGTTTTTAAAGGGTCTACTCTATGACAAATGTATTCATAATGCAAAACACCTGTGAATTCTTCTTACCGTCTCTTAAAATATTCAGCAGCAGCCTGTGGAGCTTCTGGTATGTCAGCACAGTCTGAGGAAATGGTTCCTTCATCAGCATTGATCAAAATCAAGTCATCTGTCTCCTGATTCAGAAATAACACATTTAATATCATCCATTAAAATTTATTTATAGTGCTTTTTACAACTGGCATCGTCACAAAGCAGCTTTACATAATTAGCAATCAATATAGCAACATCATTTAAAAAATGATCCAACATTAAGAGAATATTATATCATATTCATACATGCAGTAATGCAACATCTGAAACTGAAGGAGATTTGAGTAGTTACTCCTACTGTCAGTGTGGTAGTTATAAAAAGAGAAATCCTGACCACAGACTATATGGTAACAACATATAATATTTAAAATGTTTGGACAATTTATTAACAAACATTATATATCACAAAGTTTGTAAATATTAGGAAAAGACTAAGGGTATTAAACAAAATGCATTAAAGGGCACTTTCATTCATGTACGTTTATCATGATACTGTTACTGCCAGTGGAATTTACACATAGAAGAAATGTCAGTTCTCTATTATGATTAATAAATAGACCAATTAATAACTGGATTATGATACATTATCTTTAATAGAGAAATAATAAGGTGTTTACATTATACAGTTGCAAGAAAAAGTATGTGAACTTTTTGGGATTACTTGGATTTCTGCACAAATTGGTCATTAAATGTGTTCATCTGAGGCACAAACACAGTCTGCTTAAACTAATACTGCACAAAAATGTATGTTTTTGTGTTTTTATTGAACACGACATGTAAACATTCATAGTGCATGATGGAAAAAGTATGTGAACCTTTAGGCTAATGACTTCTCAAGGGGCTAACTGAAGCCAGGGGTCAGCCAACCTGGAGCCAATCAATGTGATGAGATTAGATGTGTTGCTTAAGACTGCCCAGCCATTTAAAAAAAAACAAGTTTTGAGTTTGCTGTTCTCAAGAAGCATTGTCTGATGTGAACCATGCCTCTCACAAAAGAGCTCTCAGAAGACCTATGTTCAAGAATTGTTGACTTGCATGAAGCTGCAAAGAGTTACAAGAGTATCTATAAAAGCCTTGATGTTCAAGTGTCCACAGTAAGACAGACCGTCTACAAATGGAGAAAGTTCAGCATTGTTGCTACTCTCCCTAGGCGTGGTCATCCTGTAAAGATGACTGCAAGAGCACAGTGCAGAATGCTCAATGAGGTGAAGAAGAATCCTAGAGTGTCAGCTACAGCTAAGACTTACAGAAATCTCTGGGACATGCTAACATTTTGTTGACAAATCTACAATATGTAAAACATTAAACAGGAATGAAGTTCATGGAAGGACACCATGGAAGAAGCCACTGCTCTCCATAAAAACAATGCTGCACATTTGAAGTTTGCAAAACAGCACCTGGATGTTCCACAGCACTACTAGCAAAATATTCTGTGGACAGTAGAGGGGTTGAAATTAATCATATAATGGATGCATCGAGATGCAGACATGGGAAATTCAGCATCAATGCAGTTACAGACCAATCGATTATAACGTGATGATGTCATTCACTGCATATGTAACAGCAAAAATGGCAGCGATAGGTCATGAGCTTGAGATTAAAAACACACCAAATGTTTTAAAAGCCAAAATATGGACACATTTTGGATTCTACAAGCTGACTGGGAAGCGTGAACTGGACAAGTCACATGCGGTGTGCAAAGCCTGCCAACCAAATGAAATAATACAGAAAATTAATGTGCCGCATCGTGATGCTTTGCATTATCGAATCAAATCATTGACATGATAATTCTAATAGAATCGAATCGTGACATCAGTGAAGGTTCACACCTCTAGTGGACAGATGAAGCCAAAATTAAGTTGAAAAGAACACACAACACTATGTATGGTAAAAAGACACAGCACACCAACATCAAAACCTTATCCTAACTGTGAAATATGGTGGAGGGGCATCATGTTTTAGGTCTGCTTTGCTGCCTCAGGGCCTGGATGAATTGCTGTTATTCATTCATTCATTCATTATCACACCCGCTTATTCCTTATCAGGGTCGCGGTTAGTCCCCTACCCCCTCACTGGGTGCAGGGCAGGGCACTATGCAACTAAGCCCAGGACAGGGCGCCAGTCCATCGCTGGGTGAATACAAACACACACATATGGACAATTTAGAGTACCCAATTCACCTGACCTCCATGTTTTTGGACTGTGGGAGGAAACCGGAGACCCCGGAGGAAACCCACGCAGACACGGGGAGAACATGGAAACTCCGCTCAGATGCGGACTCGAACCCAAGACCACAGCGCTGAGAGGCGAACGTGCTAACCACTAAGCCACCGTGTCGCCCCCGAATTGCTGTTATCAACAGAAAAATTAATTCCCAAGTTTAAAGACATTTTGTAGGAAAACTTAAGGCCATCTGTCCACCAACTGAAGCTCAACAGAGGACAACGATCCAAAACAAAAAAGTAAATCAACAACAGAATGGCTTCAACAGAAGAAAATACGCCTTCTGGAGTGGCCCAGTCAAAGTACTGACCTCAGCTCGACTGTGGCATAACCTCAAGAAAGAGATTCACACCAGACATCCCAAGAATATTGCTGAACTGAAATAGTTTTGTGAAGAGGAATGGCCCAAAATTCCTCCTGACCGTTGTGCAGGTCTGATCTGCAACTATAGGAAACCCTGAAAAAGGACCAGTTATTAAATCCAAAGATTCACATACTTTTTCCACCCTGCACTGTTTATATGTTGTATTCAATAAAAACATGGAAACATTTGTGCGGTATTCGTTTAAGCAGACTGTGTTTGCGATTTAGATGAAGACAAGAACACACTTAATGACAAATTTTATGCAGAAATCCAAGTAATCCCAAAGGGTTCACATACTTTCTCTTGCAACTGTATGTCAGCTTTCATTCTCCTGCTTTGTTGCCATTGTTAAAATTGGATATTGAGCATTTTGAAGTTAAACTATTAATTTGCAAAAATGCTATGAAAAATATGACAACATATTTTATATTTGCTGTATCTCACACTCTACTATGCCCAGGTTAGTGGGATCAATTACGCTCAACTTACAACATCACTGGGACTAAAATGTACAATCTAACAACAGTAGAGTGAAGTCGGTAACACTTTATAATAACTTTCATTAATAGCTCATTAACTAATGATTAATAACTGTGAACAAATCATTAGTTCATGAGAATTTCATTAACAAATGATTAACTAATAATTTACTAATAATTTGTTAACATTTGCAAAAATGAATACAATCATTAGTAACTACATGAACTGTCATTTATAAACATTTGTTCATGTTCAGATTCTCATGAACTAATGATTTGTTCACTGTTATTAATCATTAGTTAATATCTTATTAATGAAAGTTATTATAAAGTGTTACCGTGAAGTCTAGTTACAAACACTGGATGTCTGCTGCAAATGTCTTTTAATAAGATTTTCACCTGTTCAGTGTTCTTGAAGTAGTGATGATACCTGTGCTATGCTCACGTGATGTAATTTTTATAATGCTATGAAATCTAGGGTGTATTTGCAAGAATATGATATGATACAGGGATTGAAATTTAATGTATTGCAATACTGTAAGCAAGGCGATATATTGTGATTTTCTCTTATTTAATTTTAGGAACAGAGTAAGAGATTAAACTTCCTGTTTACATTGTGGGGTAGAAACTAATGGGTGAAAGAAGAGTCTAGTGACATGTTAACTATTAGTTAAGAACTGATACGGGGGCCCCGAGTGGCTCCACAGGCTAATACGCTGACACTATGAGGATCGTTAGTTTGAATCCCGGTCATGCTGTTTGCCATCAACAGCCGGGGTCAAGAGAGCAAAAATTGGCCGTGCTCTCTCTGGGCGAGTAGATGGCACTCTCTCTCCCTATCACTTTCACATTGCAATGTGCACAGGCTAAGGCGTCTACTGATTGGTCCATTCAGAGGTGGGAATCCTGCGCTTTCCTCAAAGCGCGTTGGCTCCCCAGTGACGGTGTATCAATGGTAGTTCAAAAAGAGGTGGTGGCTGCATCACACGCAACGGAGGAGGCTTGTGCTTCACTTCACCATCCTAGAGTCAGGGACATTGCAAAGTTATGGGGAGAGTCCTAATGGATGGGATGGGTTAATCGGATACTACTACATTGGGAAGGGGATAAAAAAAAAACATACAGTATTTTTGAGAATCAATACAATATCACAAACCATAATATTGTGATACTTAACTGTACAAGTTGCTGGATTAAGAATAACCCAATTTGGATCAAACTGGCAACCCAGAACTGGGTCCAATATTAACAAGCCCAGCATGAGTTATTTCAACTGAACTGTGCTGGGTTGTGGGTATCAACCCAACAGCTAAACTGCCCAGAACTGTGGAAATAACCCAGCAAAATTACCCAACCCAGCATTTGGGTAGAAAAAACAATCCAATATAGACTATCATTAATTTTTAATCCCTAATGACCACAACATTGCATCACACACTCCAATGCAAAACTGCCATTCAGCCGAGTTTACCATAGCAACCTCCTTAAAGTGGCTGAGATGGCAGCCCATGAGGAAAGCAGTGGGTGCCATGAGGAAATCCAGCATCTGACGTGAGAGAGTGGGCACCAGAGGGTGCTGCCAGCGTAGAGGGTGGATATACAGCATAAAACACTCTGCCATTAGAGTCAGCCTAGCCCAGTCAGAGGAGAAAAACACCATCCGCTGCTCAGTCAGGATACAGGTGATTATCTGTACATTGAGAGATGTGCATAGATGATAGAATGACTTTCAATTTGTTGATCGATTTGCCTTAATTCAGTAAAATATTTCATTTTATAACACCTGACAGTCTAATGTGTCTTCTTCAATACTGCATACTTACAATATTCACCAATTCTGGTTCATTTTAGATCAAGTCAAAGTCTGGGTAATTTTAGCTCCCACACATAGAAGGCAGTTATAGTAGGCCTCAATTAAAAGCAGAAGCAGAGAGTCTGTGCTATCATATCTGAGAGTGTGTATGTCTGACCTGCAGTAGTACCCTGGGTCTGAAACACAGGAATGGGAGATGCAGGTCCAGGTCAACGACAGGACGATCGTTGTCCTCTCTTGATGGAAGAACAATTGTCAAAGGTCGTAAGGTGAACATCTGACAGGAAACCCAGAGAACCTCAGTTTTAAAACTTTGTTTGGTTTTACATGAAGAAACTTTCTTGCATCTAGTTGCATACAGCATCAATTTCATGCAACCTGACAGTCATGGATGCTTTACAAAGTGCAATTTAGTTTCTTGTACATTTCAAGAAACCTAAATTACTTGAAACTTGCACCATATAACAAGTTCATGTAAAATTCTTTGATTTACATGAACTTGTTTGTTTGGTTATTCAATTTTTTCCTTTTTGAGCCAAATCTAAAACTTTTCCTACAGTGTGTCCCAATTGTGGGTCAATAAATGATAACTTTAAGAAGTTAAAAAGAAAAACAGACGCCACTAAATATCTCAGACATAATTTTAGCATGTTTTAGTAAATGACAATCACTTTTACTCATGTATTTCTAAAAATGTAAACATTCTGTGACTGAAAACCACGTCTTCTGGTGTGCCACCATACCTCAATTTGTATTTGGGCAATTCAACAGACACTACTTAGTTGAAGGACCCCATTTTTGAGCTTATGCAGCTCAACATTCCTACCACGTTCAAAGTCAGTGAGCTTTTTTGCTTTTGCCATCAGGTCTTGACAGTGTAAATACTTGACAGAAAATGACATGGAATCCAAATTTGTGTGCAGATTTTGGCTTTTAAAGGCTGTGGTCTTAAACTTTTGATCAGCTGAAAAAATCATGTTTGAGTGAAAATGCAGTTTTCCAAAAATTGGCTGCTTAAAACTTTTTATCTCTTGCGCTGATTTCTTCTTTTAGCACTGTGATGCTCTACTTAGAACCTTCTTAAGATCCAATAGTGCAAAATGCAAATTCTTGCAATTTTTTAACTGCCCTTAAGATTTTGATCATGAGTGTATATAACTGATAGTAACTCTAATTCAGTAAAGGGTGGTACATTTAAAATGCATTTAATAACAGAAATTTGTGAAAAGTGGTGTTTTACACAAAATCATATAGGAAGGTATATGGACAGCTTAGATTTTTTTCCAGCATGATGTTCTGTTAATCTGTACCCACCACATGCAGAGGTCCAGGGGGAGGAATGGGCACCAGAGCCAGTTTGGCTGAAAACTCTTTCACTCTCTCTTCAAATTCTACCATCCTGCAGGTTTTCAGCTGCCCCAGGACACTGTAGAGGAAAAGGAAGTAACTAAAAGGATACTGCACCCATCACATGAATGCCATCTAGCTGGAAAGCACAGACATTTGTCCTTGCATTTCTACACTGTTTAACCTTTTTTACCCTCTCACAGCAAAACCTTAATTATCACAGGCTGCAAGGCAGCAGTGTTCACAACAGGAGCCCATTACCAAAACAGTAAAGAAATTACCCACCCACAGAAGAGAAAAGGTACACATGTCACTCATTTTGTGTGCTTTACACACCTCGAGTAAGGGCATTGCACTACATGACGGCTGAAGAGGGAGGAACATCCAGCCTGTCCAGAGAGAGCAAAATCTTTGGACTTCGCCATTGTCAAGATCTAACTCATGACACATCATCGTTTTCAAATGTCAACATTTTCTAAAAGCACAGTACAACTTATTGCCATCATACCACCCAATCCTACTGAGCAGAACACCACTCTAGAGTGACTTTTACCATTGAAAACGCAGTAATAACTACAGACACCATTTTTATTTCACTGTCAGATGAGGTTTTATAATGAATGTACTGTCTGAAACACTGATAGATCACTTCTAGCTTTAGACTACGAGTGAGACTTACCACGACAGACAGTCCCTCAGAGCAGTGTAGTATGGGTGCTTGGATATAATGCAAACTCCATAAGGCACGTAAAGTCGAGGGGGTTTGTAGGCAAGGCCATTCTGATGCACTCCTTCATGGTAGATCTGATTTGTATATAAATATACATTAATAAATGTGTCACTATATATATATACACACACACACACACACACAGTGGAACCTCGGTTTTCATCATTAATCTGCTCTAAAGTGCCTGATAACCAAAACAAACGATAACTGAAGCAAAATTTCCCATAGGAAATTATGTAAATCCAATTAATCCGTTCCAAACACTCCAAAACATTGACAAAAATACATTTTATATAGAATAACTATAGTTTTACACACATAAAACAATGAGAAATGATTACAAAAGACTAATGAAATGGATAAATGAACATTTAACATCACTCTTACAGGTTTACGCTCTGTTTTAGAGAGTGCTGGTGTAGTCCAGCCACAGCCTGTGTTTTATACATCTGTTCTTCAGGTTCTCAATCGCTATTTGTTTCGCTTTAGTGTTTTAGTTTGTTTTGATCCTTATCAATGAGAAACAAAGCCAGAGAAACAACGAGAAACAGAGACAGCAATAACGATGAACGCGTGGGTGGATGCTTTGTTTCCCGAAATTTGCAGAGTGCCATATGGGCACGTTGGCAAAAACCGGGCGAATGAACAAGAACTAGGACAAAATTTTCCCCAAAACAGTTGACGATAACCAATTTGTATGATAACCAGCACAAACGATAACCGAGGCTCCACTCTGTGTGCATATATAAGCACTTTATTGTACAAATACAGTAGCAACAATTTAAGAAATTTCTCTTTATTGTTATAATGGCACAATCTTCAGTCTAGAAACATAAATGTATGTGAAGCTCATTGGCGTGCTGAGGACTCAAACCTGTAAAGGTCTGTAATACTGAACAACTACTCCATGTGTCTGGTTTCCAAAGACATCAGTGAACACGAGGAAGTGGAAATGATCATCTTTCTGCTCTTTGGATAACTGAAGACCTCCTGGTTTAAAGAAAGAGGACTAGTGTAATCACAGTAATGTCATCACAAAACACCACAACAAGAGGTAACTCAGAATGACACTGCAACAACACTACAAGATTAAGCCCACTATGAGTTTACTACTCAATCATTAGAGCAAGTGCTGTACTTCCTCTGGCCCTGGTTTGGTCAGGCTTTGACTGTTACCTGTCAATTGCTCAAAATGTTCAAAAGTAATCTTCTCATCTTCAATGCCACGTCACAAAATAAAGTCATTACATTTCAATGACTGTAAACATTGATGCCACACTTTTGAATGGTGAGTCCAAACATTTGAACTGCTGTTTCTTGTTTCACGGGCTGGAGTATTACTTCCTTTAGAGTGTTAGTTTAGAAAGGTTTTACCTGGAAAACAAAGCTGAGGCAGAGCTACCAGGTCCAGATCTTTGGGCACAGACACATCACCAGTGGAAGCTGCACTAGTCTTTGTGTTTTCAGGAACAGCTGCTGGCCTGTCGCTCTTCTTCTTGATGAAAGAGCGTCTTCGCTGGCCCCGGCTGAAGGTTC
>BRDA01064081.1:0-13687 GCA_036984385.1 Crenuchus spilurus
TATCTTAAAAAAAATGTGTATGTTGGTCTGCTCGTATCTCAAGGTACCACTGTATTTTCTTCACAATTAGGTTGACATGACCTACGTTACAGATATGGTATAGACAATCAGAGTCTTACTTTTTAAGATACCAGATTATTTTATAGAAATATCACTTGGAAGACATGTTTTAGACATACTTTCCAGTTTATAACTCCATAAACTGATTCTGATTTGCAACCCTGTAGTTGTATACGCTGTGCTGTACATGCTAAGCTTTGCTGATCAGGGTGTTATAGCTATAGCAATAAAATAAACTCCAAATAATACTCAAAAGAAAGAGAAACCCCCCAAATGCAAAGGCAAAGCATGAGTCTTGATTGTGCGTAGCTAGACGGGCTGTAATTGTATTTATAATGCATTGTCATGCTCTTATTGTGTATAATTATGTATTTTTCCTTCTTTCTAATTATTATAAATGGTTTTGTTCTAAGAGTGTCTGAATTGAAGAGCAGTTTGGACTCCAACCTGCCTGTACTAGTTGAGATAATTCTCTATGGAAACAAAGCACTTTCACCTATACTGTTGTCACTCGCAACAAATAATTTAATTAATTCTCTTATCATTTTTTTTGCATTTCTTTGATGGAAGCATGAATTATATTGTGCTCAGGTTTCTTTTTCGTTTAAAAACTTTACATCCTTGTGTTGGGGCTTGCATATCTATTTTCTTTGTCATTTTTCAGAAAATATCGGAATATGAAGTCCCTCGTTTACCTGATAGTAACAATGGCACCATGGATAGGTGCATCAGTTGCAATAAACTATATAAATACTGAAGTCATGCATTTAATATACTAGGATACACATCATAAAGATATACTGCATAATGCAGATTATTTTAACATGCTATGATTTGTTAAGATTCTGTTTCCTTTAAGGTTAAACATTCAGTCCTTAGATACACCTAAATGAGAAGCATTCAAATCAATATCAAACCAGTGCACTTTTCATGGAGGCCAGCGATACAGAATAAATGGCAATCACACCACCACCAGCTGGGAACAGCCATCTAGAGTCATGTCCGAGTGAATATTTCGTTTAAGTTAGCTGGTTACTGGACGTGCTGTTGAGGGCTGTTTTTTATGCATAGCTGATATGCAGGACCCCTGTTGAAAATGGATTACACTAATTGTATATATACATATGTATCTTTGTTGAATTCAAACAGGTATGTTTTGGTCTTTTCTCCTCTCATCTGCAGTGTATAATATTTGCAATGCAGCAGTGCACTAGGGAATTATATGAAGCATTCAAATACTGAAGCATCCAACAACTGACCGAATCTTGACATCCCCATGATAACTTATTGAACTCTACACATCAGTCAGCAGCTTACTTATGTTAACACAATTTTGATTGGCTATGGTGCAGTTTCCAGTTCTGAGGTTGTCCTCTATGAAATTGTCAATGCTATTGTTCATGTCTCCATCGATTTCCATGTACTCAGACTTGCTGGCCACTGAGGAACTACGACGGCTTAAATCAGTCTCAGATGCAATGTTGGGGCTGCTCACATTCAAAAGTTTGGCTTGCGCCTCACCCTCATTCTCCTTATGGTAGAAGTAGTTGAAGTTGGACACAATAACAGGTACTGGTAGGGCAATGGTCAGCACACCAGCAATGGCACATAAGGAACCTACAATTTTGCCCCCTATAGTCACAGGAACCATGTCTCCATAGCCTACTGTGGTCATTGATACAACGGCCCACCAGAATGCATCAGGAATACTATTGAATTGTGACTGTCTCTCATCGGCTTCTGCAAAGAACACCGCACTTGAAAACAAGATGACACCGATGAAGAGGAAGAAGATGAGTAATCCAAGCTCCCGCATACTAGCCTTTAGGGTCTGCCCTAAAATCTGCAGGCCTTTGGAATGTCTGGACAGCTTGAAGATCCTAAACACCCTGACTAGTCGAATCACCCTGAGAATGGCCAGTGATGTTGCTTGCTCGCCCTTGCCCTCCTTACTGTCTGGATCTTCTGCCAGCTCTGTTCCAAGTGTAATGAAATAGGGGATAATAGCTACTATATCTATGGTGTTCATTATGTCTTTAAAGAAGGCTGTCTTGCTTGGACATGCAAGGAACCTTACTATAAGTTCAAATGAGAACCATATTATGCAGAGTGTCTCAATAATGAAGAAGGGGTCGGTGAAGAGGTTTGGTTTGTAGTAGTAGGTGGTATTCCCTATTATCTGCCGTTGTTCCCTTTTCAGTTCAGGCAAAGTCTCCAAACAGAAAGTGACAATTGAGATTAAAATGACCATAACAGAGATTATAGCAATTACTCGGGCTGGACCTGAGCTGTCGGGATGCTCGAAGAGAAGCCAGATTTGACGCTGGAAATCCCACTTAGGTAGTGGCCGTTCCTTTTCTCGGGTAAAGCCCTCATCTTCTCTGAACTTCTCCATTGCCCCCGCTCCAAGCTCATAGAACTTAATTTCTTCTGCAAACATGTCCAGTGGGACACTCACAGGCTTCCTCAATTGACCACCAGACTGGTAGTAGTAGAGGATGGCATCAAAACTGCTACGGCTTCGGTCGAAGAAATACTCATTTCTCAGGGGATCAAAGTATTGCATTCTCTTTTTGGGATTCCCCAGCAGTGTTTCTGGAAACTGAGCAAGGGTTTTGAGCTGAGTTTCAAAGCGCATGCCAGCAATGTTGATGATCACCTTGTCGAAGCATTCGTGCTCATTTTGATCAAGTGGGTATGTGTCCTGCGGGTGCTCCTGCACAGCTGATGTCTCATCCATGTTATCTCTGGCCACTATGGTCATCCTACAAGTCCAGGTTGAAGCACTGCAGGACTGTGCTTAGTACGACAGATCGCACATTCACTTCCCTTTCTGAATTCCTCCTCTGTCTCAGTGCCCCGGTCCTGCCCACACAAGCCGACTTGAATCCCAGCTTAGAAAGGGATTAGTTCACTTTCCGTCAGTGCAGCCCTACTGCAGCTCTACCATCACTTCTTGTCACTGCATCGTCTACTGCTGCCTGTGTCACCCAGTCAGAGAGAGAGAAAAATTTAAAGAAAAAAAACAGTGGAGATGTTTTGCCAGCTCAGCAGTTCCACCCTCATTTATTTATATATATGTTTATTCATGTATCCTTTTCAACTTTATTTGCTTTTGGCCACAGACCATTTAGGGTAGTATACTGGATTAAACAGCTAGTCACTGAACCACTGTACATTTTTGTCAGCGCTGGTTAGCAGTGGTTATTACCTACTGACAGGGGTTTGAAGAAGAACAGATCACCAACTGGCTATGAGAGAATGGGCAAGGTATACACTGGGGAGATGGTTTTTATGTTAATGTTTTGGCTATTTGGTATAAATGACAAGTGATTTTTTGTTCGAGTGACAAGTGAGTGATATTTAACTTTTTATTTCATAATTCATCCCTAAACAGTAAAATAAACTCATAATTTGATGAAAGAAAGTATTATAAATGAGATAAAATTGGTTAAAATGGACCGTCTGTCTTTTTGGCTAAAGTGCTGCCATGACTCAATTCAGTATGCTGATTTTTTTTCTTCCAGTACAGTGGGTGGGGTTTGATTGGCTGGTAAATGTCTATTCTGATGGACAACAGGTCTCACGTTACATTATGTGAGACATACAAAACATAAAAAAAGAAAAACATGATGTCCAGGATCTGAATGTTAAATATCGGATGTAAAGGAAATACACAATGAAGGGTAGTGCATTGTAATGTAATGTAATCTAAGCCCATGTGAGATCTTTTTTACCTACTGCAATAAGGTTCTACAACAAGTTTCTCTTCTGTGGAGACAGAGCGGTTGGGTGATTGGGACTGGTCTGGGTGGTTAGTGGTGTACTGGGACATTTCTTTTGTGGAACACAAAAGTGGACACATGCCCTCAAATTCTGTTGTCCAAAAGTCTTCACTGTGTTCTCAGTACAAACTGTGATGGCCACTAACTCTGAATGCAATATGTGCAGTTTATTCTTGTGTGATTTTGCAGATTTTCTGCTGTTTCTTTGTTGTGTAGCATTTAGCCCAAAAATGTTATTTGTGTCAGTTATTAAAACACACAGACAAGAGAACTGATCCTTAGAAATTTATTGATTTAAATTTATGATCAAATCATCTGTGACATAACATTAAGAAACTAAAATACCCTTGCATAGATCACAGACCATGCCTTTGTCAGCATCTGACAAATAAACACATTGTAACTTAATTCTTGTATGGAAATGTACGTGAACAATGAAAATAAGTTTAATATGGAACAGACATGGAAGTCCTACCACCTCTGTTTAATATGAACATGTAGCAGATATTGTTACATTTGTTTTTTGAGCATTCCTGTTTTACTTACAGTAAGTTCCAGTCAGTCTCACAGCTGCTACTTCGTCATTATATCCCATAGCTTTCCTCACCCAAGACCCTTACTCACTGTTTCAATGGTTAATAAAAGCCAAAAAACAAAAAAAAGGATGTGATCTGTGGAGTTTGACTGAACTGAAAAGAAGTCCCCACAACAAAGGGAGAAGATTAGATAAATTACAGTGGAGAGGATGTGAGTGAGACAGCCTCGGGTGCACACAAGAGCAAGGGCTTTAAAAATGATGCAACCAGAGTACAGTCGATCCTCAGTTTTGAAAGGCTAAGCTCATGCAGTCATAGACCATGCAGATATTTTCTTTTTTTTGCGATCAGTCTCGGTTGAGATATGTATCATTACAGTAAATTTCACAATGGGGTTTAGTTTGATACCGTATGATGTTAAACAGTGTAATAAATATTAAAAAACAAACAAAAAAATAAAACAGACAGTACAATGTTGATGCTAATGCCATTTTAAACTCTTATTTGGTGATAACTGATAATACTAGCTATCTTCCACTATTTTTGTCATGGCTTTGTCATGTGGACTCAAGGATTGAGTCTTTTTGTAGCTTTTAACAAGCATTATTTCTTAGAACAATAGTTATCTATTGTGCCACACAACTCAAAAGGTTAATAGCAGTATGAGGCCACGCAGGTGAAGAAACTGGTCAAGTCTGCAACCTCCTGTGAAGGGCCACTCTCAAGATGACCAGGCCCTTTACGTTGGCTTTATAGCAGATTAAAGCACAAACATAAATAGTAATTGTTACTGTGAGTGTACATTAGCGTTTTTTTGATCAGAAATCAAGCTTACTTAAGCCTCTTCACAAAAGACATTTTCAGTATTTCTTGGGGACAATTGCTGACATTTTAAATTGTTCTTGAGCAGTTCCTGTATCTCTGGATTACACACACAGATTAAAACTCATTGATTAATCACTCCAAACACAATTACCCTTCTTTTTTTTAGCAATTGACCATAACCAGTATTAATATTTATAAGAAATGCACTATTTTAAGAAAACAAGTGAAGTTACAGAAATAGAATACAGAAATAAATTAATAAGTTTAGAAAGTCTTACATCATTACTCCTGTTCCTCTTGTTCAATGGCCATTGCTTACAAAAATGTCATCTACTTTTAGCGTTTCAACAGCTAAAACACCACAGCCCTTAGTAAATGTTGCATTCTTATGGAACCCAGGGTATATGACAGCTGCTAAATTCAGCTCCTGTTATATGGATTCCTATCTTCTATTGCTGTCATAATGTACAGTATGTTGGTGTTAAATATATGCATAGCACCATATGGCTCAATTGCTGTTAGCTGCTTCTCTCTAACATACATTTCAAAATAGTGAATTGAATGGGCAAATATGTGTAACTTAGTTCTACTACTGTCCTACTGCATAGCAATGTTTAAGCACATTCATGAGCTCCTCACACTGATTTTAAAAATGCGTGTGTGTGTGTGTGTATGTATTTTATATATATATATATATATATATATATATATATATATATATATATATATATACAAATATATATATATATATACATATATATACATATATAAAGGCATTTAGATGGTGTAGATATTCCAGTGTGGAGCTAATTACATTCTCAACTGTATCTATCTCTGTAGCTCCTGTACTTACTTAAGAATAGTTTATAATAAGCCAATAAGCCATTGTCTTACTTCTGAAATTTTAAATTAGATCAGTTCCTGCATATTACAGTGGTACCTTGAGATATGAGTTTAATTCGTTCTGTAAAAGAGCTTGAAAGTCAGTCAACTTGTATTTCAAACTAATTTCTCCCATTTAAAATAACTGAAGTAGATTTAATCTGTTCCAGCCCTGTGAAACATACCCAAACCATCCTAAATTATGGACAAAAAGACATGTTTTGAATTAAGAAACACACATAATACACTTTACCAATGCATAACAAAACCATAGCATACGCACGCGGATGACGGGTCTGCACGAAATATTAACAGCATTTAACATAATTACTGTATGTATGTTATTAAAATTAAATAGGTTTAAGAGTTTAAAACATTTTACTATCATTTTTTTTCAGAAAGTATGCAAGAAGGAGTACAGCCCATGAGATTGGACTTGATTCTGAGGGTAACAGGTGAGAAATAATGAGATGCAGGTGTTGTGCTGCCCATACTGGACCTTTGCGCCAATGCACCAACTAGCAGCAGCCACTTGTATCTTAAAATTTCACTCGGATCTCGAACAAAAATACGGACGGAGTCGCAGCTCGTATCTTAAAAAAAATGTGTATGTTGGTCTGCTCATATCTCAAGGTACCACTGTATTTTCTTCACAATTAGGTTGACATGACCTACGTTACAGATATGGTATAGACAATCAGAGTCTTACTTTTTAAGATACCAGATTATTTTATAGAAATATCACTTGGAAGACATGTTTTAGACATACTTTCCAGTTTATAACTCCATAAACTGATTCTGATTTGCAACCCTGTAGTTGTATACGCTGTGCTGTACATGCTAAGCTTTGCTGATCAGGGTGTTATAGCTATAGCAATAAAAATAAACTCCAAATAATACTCAAAAGAAAGAGAAACCCCCCAAATGCAAAGGCAAAGCATGAGTCTTGATTGTGCGTAGCTAGACGGGCTGTAATTCAGAGGGTAGGGGGAGGATGGTTGGATTGTTGCATTTGTTTTAAGTGCTTCAATAAAGGCTTGTTGTTCAAGAACTCTGAAAAAGGAGTTTTCGGTATTGGAGTATCATACACTGCCCATAGTTTCCACATGTACTGGAGCTCTACACCAAGGAGCTATGTTCCGCTCAACGGCAAGCCCTATGGTGATGACCTCACTGAGGTAGACTCATTATGGCACAACACAACTGAAGACTACAATGCAAGGTAGAGTCAAAGCTCTACGAGATCCCACCCAACCCCTCATTCAAATGTGGCCCAAACCCTAATATCCTATCAGGGCTAGTGCATGAAAACACAAAATGTTGAGTTGTGCCATGTTAGGTTTAGTTTTTTGTATTATACATATATTTTCATTTCAGTTATCTTCCTAAATACATGTGGCAATTCCACAAAATCAGTCTTTCTGAGGCACTTTCACCTATACTGTTGTCGAGAGGGTCAAAAGGCACTAGCAACAAATAATAAAAGTAATTCTGTCATCATTTCTTTTGCATTTCTTTGAAGGAAATACATAATATGCTAAATTTGACTGCAAAAAAAATGGAAGCATGAGTTATATTTTGCTCAGGTTTCTTTTTGAGAAAAAGGCATTGCACTATTGAAGTTATATTGATCATTAACAGGTACTTAGAATGAGTATATGCAATTTTATAGTATAATTTGTTTTCTTTTCTCTGCTTTTTAGACTACTTTTTAGTTTAGAAAGTTTACATCCCTGTGTTGGGGCTTGCATAACTTTTTTTTTTTTTTTTTGTCACGTTTCAGAAAATTTCGGGATATAAAGTCCCTCGTTTACCTGATAGTAACAATGGCACCATGGATAGGTGCATCAGTTGCAATAAACTATATAAATACCGATGTCATGCATTTAATATACTAGGATACACAGTACCTTAGTCTGGATAGGCCATAATGCAGATTATTTTAACATGCTATGATCTTGTTAAGATTCTGTTCCCTTTAAGGTTAAACATTCAGTCCTTAGATACACCTAAATGAGGAGCATTTCAAATCAATATCAAACCAGTGCACTTTCCATGGAGACGAACAATACGGAATAAATGGCTAGGGTGAGGGAGAAACAAAAATAGAAAAAAGGCCATAAAATGAGCTAATGTCTCATACATGCTGATATCAAAATGAGGGTAATCTAAACATGCTTATTAATAAGCTATTTTTCCCCTGTTATTGTGCTGTCTTGCATCAAAAGGGCATAGCATCAAATCACTTGGTGATATCTAAATTACAGCATCTGCTGAAGAATAGCAGCATTGCAGATGTCCATGAGGAGATGACTTCGTCCCTCATAGCATCCCCACAGGAGATCAGTCTTGTTCATATAAGGTGCATTGCTGGTCAGTAGGTCCGGAGTACTGTGTGGAAGACCACATACAGGCTGCACATGGCTCGGCTTGTCTTTGTGGAACTGAGTATTTGTATGCATTTTTTAATTTGCTTTGGATGCACTGTGCAACTTGCTGACATGTAATCTGTGATCCATGCATAATGTTTCAGCAATCACACCACCACCAGCTGGGAACAGCCATCTAGAGTCATCTCCGAGTGAATATTTCGTTTAAGTTAGCTGGTTACTGGACGTGCTGTTGAGGGCTGTTTTTTATGCATAGCTGATATGCAGGACCCCTGTTGAAAATGGATTACACTAATTGTATATATACATATGTATCTTTGTTGAATTCAAACAGGTATCTTTTGGTCTTTTCTCCTCTCATCTGCAGTGTATAATATTTGCAATGCAGCAGTGCACTAGGGAATTATATGAAGCATTCAAATACTGAAGCAGCCAACAACTGACCGAATCTTGACATCCCCATGATAACTTATTGAACTCTACACATCAGTCAGCAGCTTACTTTTGTTAACACAATTTTGATTGGCTATGGTGCAGTTTCCAGTTCTGAGGTTGGCCTCTCTGAAGTTGTCAATGCTATTGTTCATGTCTCCATCGATTTCCATGTACTCAGACTTGCTGGCCACTGAGGAACTACGACGGCTTGAATCAGTCTCAGATGCAATGTTGGGGCTGCTCACATTCAAAAGTTGGGCTTGCTCCTCACCCTCAGTCTCCTTATGGTAGAAGTAGTTGAAGTTGGACACAATAACAGGTACTGGTAGGGCAATGGTCAGCACACCAGCAATGGCACATAAGGAACCTACAATTTTGCCCCCTATAGTCACAGGAACCATGTCTCCATAGCCTACTGTGGTCATTGATACAACGGCCCACCAGAATGCATCAGGAATACTATTGAAGTGTGACTCTCTCTCGTCAGCTTCTGCAAAGAACACCGCACTTGAAAACAAGATGACACCGATGAAGAGGAAGAAGATGAGTAATCCAAGCTCCCGCATACTAGCCTTTAGGGTCTGCCCTAAAATCTGCAGGCCTTTGGAATGTCTGGACAGCTTGAAGATCCTAAACACCCTGACCAGTCGAATCACCCTGAGAATGGCCAGTGATGTTGCTTGCTCGCCCTTGCCCTCCTTACTGTCTGGATCTTCTGCCAGCTCTGTTCCAAGTGTAATGAAATAGGGGATAATAGCTACTATATCTATGGTGTTCATCATGTCCTTAAAGAAGGCTGGCTTGCTTGGACATGCAAGGAACCTTACTATAAGTTCAAATGAGAACCATATTATGCAGAGTGTCTCTACAATGAAGAAGGGGTCGGTGAAGATGTTTGGTTTGTAGTAGTAGGTGGTATTCCCTATTATCTGCAGTTTTCCCTCATGATCTCCTTTCAGTTCAGGCAAAGTCTCCAAACAGAAAATGACAATAGAAATTAAAATGACCATAACAGACACTATAGCAATTCCTCTGGCTGGCCCTGAGCTCTCGGGATGCTCGAACAGAAGCCAGATTTGACGCTGGAAATCCCGTTCAGGTAGTGGCCGTTCTTTTTCTCGGGTAAAGCCCTCATCTTCTCTGAACTTCTCCATTGCATCCACTCCAAGTTCATAGAACTTAATTTCTTCTGCAAACATGTCCAGTGGGACACTCACTGGTCTCCTCAGTCGACCCCCAGACTGGTAGTAGTAGAGGATGGCATCAAAACTGCTACGGCTTCGGTCGAAGAAATACTCGTTTCTCAGAGGATCGAAGTATCGCATTCTCTTTTTGGGGTTCCCCAGCAGTGTTTCTGGAAACTGAGCAAGAGTTTTGAGCTGAGTTTCAAAGCGCAACCCAGCAATGTTGATAACCACCCGTTCACAGCACTCGTGGTCATCATGGTCAGGTGGATACGTGTCCTGTGGGTGGCCCGGCACAGCTGACGTCTCATCCATGTTATCTCCGGCCACTACGGTCATCCTGCAAGTCCAGGTTGAAGCACTGCAGGAACTGCGGGACTGCACTTAGTACAACAGATTGAACATTTACTTCCCTTTCTGAATTCCTCCTCCGTCTCAGTGCCCCGGTCCTGCCCACAGGAGCCGACTTGGACCCCAGGTTGGGGGGGGGGACTAGATCACTTTCCGTCAGTGCGGCCCCACTGCAGCTCCACCATCGCTCCTTTCCACTGCATCGCCTACTGCTGCCTGTGTCACCCAGTCAGAGAGAGGAAAAAATGGATCGAACAGTGGAGATATTTGCCAACTCAGCAATCTCCCCCCCCCCTTAATTTATTTATTTATCCATCCATTGCAACTATAAGTTCTTTGCTTGTGCACATATCATTTAGGGTATTTTACTCAAGCTACTATACATTGAAACACTGTACTTTTTAATGTGCTCATTTTACAAAAAACTTGTCCGTTTAACTTCTTGGCTTTCCCAGTGGCATGCATGATTTATATGCGCTGCTCAAGTCCCAGTAACCAAGTACAAAAATGTGTAACAAATCTCAGCAAAGAAATCTTCAAGCCAGAAAGCACATCACTCTAACTCAAGCAGGGGATATTTGGTGCTTACCTTTCACAGCTCTGCAGAAACACTGGACACCCTGCTCCTTACTTCACGTGTGCTCATGGGATGCAGCTCTCGTATTCTGCACTGTATAGCAGCTGAGCATCTTCAGTCTTGTTTCATTGAATGGTGCTTTTAAATAAGAAAAAACCTGTGATTTTACAAAAGAATCTTACGAAAGAGATGCAAGTGCACAGGAAGCAAATGAAAAAAGTGCTAAAACGAAAAATAAAAAGCAAGTGAAGCCGCAGCCTCCTTCCCCTCCTCCTCCTCCTCCTCCTGCTCCTCCCGTGCTGGTGGATGGGAGAAAAACCCCACTGCTGCAGCTCAGGGGGGAGGTGGGGGGTGGAGAGAGAAGGGTGGGAGATGCATTAAGGGGCAAAACGCGAAGCCCTGCCATTTCCAGACATGACTGCATCAGCAAAAAAAATTCCCTCTCATGAGTAGACAGAGATGACGGGAGGTCTGCTTTATGTGGACACTCTGATGGGGGAATGGAGGAGGAATGTGCTTAAAGAGGGGTGGAGATCGATAATAGGATAGAGAATAATTCCTTAATAATACCCAGTGTGTTGTTGCACTGTCCGGCACACGGGGGAGAGTGAGAGAGAAAGAGTCCGAGAGGGAGGGTGAGAGATAGAGAGGGTAAGAGAGAGAGAGAGAGAGAAACAGAGAGAGAGAGAGAGAGAGAGAGATGGAGGGAGAGGGAGGAATAGAGAAGGAGGGAGGGAGTCCGACGCAATGCAGACTGGCTCTGCTAACACACGTGGCCAAGAAGCTAACCACACCACAGGAAAAAGCAAGAGCATTTGGGTGCAAGCTCTAGTGCAGTCACATTCACCATGGACTTGTGTGACTACTGTAACTGTCCTCAGGTCAAGCCTATTGGAACTCTGGCTAAGTTGCTAAGTCATAGTTAGTTGAAATATCAATAGAAAATGTATAAAAGTAGCAGGGAAATTACTCTGCATTTTTCTCTGCTGATCAGTGGTTTTAATACAGCTACAGCTGGTGCAAAGTCTGATTAATTCCTAACTAACTACAATGCTTATTTTGGGAAGTAGTTTAGTTACTAATTTTATAATGATTTATTTAAATGAAAAAGCGGGAAATATTCGGCCTCCGGCCAAAAGTTTAATTTTGTTTGGTTTCAGATTCAGCCAAAAATGTTCCTTTTGGTGCATCTCTATTATAGACTCATATTTTTTCACAAAAGAACACAGAACACGCGTCAGATGTTGAAACTGAGGCATTTTACCATTTCATGAAAAAAAAGAAGAAAACATTTAGAACTTAATGGCATCAACACATCTCAAAAGAATTGGGACATGGCCATGTCTATCATTGTGTAACATTCCCTCTTCTTTTCATTTCATGATGCAACAAATGTCTTCTGTTCAGAAGGCAGATCAGTTCAGCACCATGACTCTTCTTCTGTGAAGCCATACTGTTGCAGTGGATGCAGTATGTGGTTTAGCATTGTCTTTTAAGACCTTGCACAAAAAAGATGCCTGGATGGGAGCATATGTTGTTCTAAATCCTTTATATACTGTTCAGCATATCTCCAGATATGTAAGCATGCAATGCATAGGCATTAATACAACCCCTTACCATCAGAGATGCAGGCTGTGTTTGTGATGATACAGAATCTGTGGATTCCAAAAAGAATTTCAAATTTTGATTCATCTTGACCAAGTTTTTTTATTTTGTCTCGGTTAATTTTAAACAAGCTTTAGTCCAGAGAAGCAGACAATGTTCATTGATTCTATGTACTTATGGCTTTGCAAATTATAGCTTTAACATGCATTTGTGGATTGCACAGCAAAACTGTGGTCACAGACAGTGATTTCTGGAAGTGTTCCTGTGCCCATGCAGTGATTTCCAGTACAGAATCCTGCCTGTTCTTGATGTAGTGCCACCTGAGGGGCCAAAGATCATGACTATTAAGGTTGAGCCGAATGCTCGATTCAGACTAGTATTTGGTACGGATAAAGCATTTGTGACGAGTATGATCATTAAACGAGTAAAACTCGTCAATATCCGTGCTCGTGCTGAAGGAAAATCCTCATTGGGTAAACGGTCTTCACAATCTGTGATTGGCCAGTCACACAGAGCACCCGCCCCTCCTTACACATCTCTGCAAGAGCTGTGCGCACTCTCACGCCCTCTCACACAGTCAGTTGCGCACACACACACACACACACACACACACACCTTAATCAACATCATTTAACTTTGTGTGGAAAAAAATGACAAAAATGTTAGGTAGTAAAAATAAATAAATAATTGAAAGAAAAAAAGTTTGATCATAAAATTAAATAAAAAATAAAAAAAGAAGTTGTGTTGAGTATGACGACCCTTGTTCATGCATACTTCATAATTTACTACTGCATGAGTTGTATTCATTCATGCACTTAAAAATATTCATGTTCTGAGTTTATAAAAAAACTTGTTCTGTAAATAATTCTATTACTTTTGTGATAAAAAAAATTTATTTGATTTGAGGCCGTTCTGTAAATAGTTTTCAAATAAACAATACATATAGCAACTTCTGATCAATTCATACACTGCTCAAAAAAAATAAAGGGAACACTTAAACAACACAATGTAACTCCAAGTCAACCACACTTCTGTGAAACCAACCTGTCCAGTTAGG
>BRDA01064094.1:0-10624 GCA_036984385.1 Crenuchus spilurus
AAGATAATGGATGGATGGAAATATGGCACTGAAAACAGGTTTTACTTATTATAGATCTATGGTTTGTAATACATTGTTGACACATACAAGAACATGGATGAGGAGGTAATCATACAGGGTTTCTCTAAAATAAGAAAACACATATAAAATGACATTTTTGACATAAGCTGTGGAGGAAACCTTTTAGGTCATGTCACCAACAATCCCACCATCTTGGATTCAACTTCAGTGGGGAGGCAGGAGTGTGACACATCAAACGGGTTGGGAATTTCAATAAAAAACAGTGCTGTGCTGTCTCCGCAATGTAGGATTAGCTATGACTCAGTTCAGCAAATTTGTCTACCCCCAAAATGTAATTCATTCATCCATCCATCCATCCACCTTTTTAAGTGCTTAATCCAGATCAGGGACAAGCATGCTAACAACTAAGCTGCCCCCATAAATGTCAACTTTTCAAATGTTGCAGCACCTGACTGAGGACGACCCAGACCATTGGAGAGAAGTAGCCGAATGGGTGACACAGCAAGTTCAGATAACCCCTCATTTCCCTTCAGGTGCTGTTCAGTGATGAAGCAAATTTCTGGTTGTACACAATCCCTCATCCATCTAACACAGTTGCCTAAAGTCATGCAATGGGGTGGTGAGTTGTGGGATATTTCTTCATTGATTGAACATTAATTGCCTACAATTACATGATGTTGTTAGACATGTTTCCTTTATCAGAGGATGTAGCATTTTCTGAAATCCTCCACTTCTATAATGAATTATTGGGGTCTTGGCATAGGCCCCATTTCAAGCCCAAGTCTGCAGCACTTGATCTAGAGCAGATACTGTCAGATAGATGGATGGCATGGGCGGAGCCACTCAACTGGACAAAAGGACCAGGAAGGAGGATGACATTGATGCATCGGCGCCTGCAAGCCATAAAGCAAAACAAAATGCTTCCTTTTAAAGTTGAGTAGTAACTTGTGATTGGCCAGGAAGCTGAATGAATGAGTGAAGTAGTGCTGGCTTAGGTAAGCTCTGATGAACGCCAAAGCATTACGCTTTTATTACAGAACATTTACTTCCACTTTCATAGCTGTAAGACTTCAATATGGTGTAGCATATCCAACACATTCTTTAGCTCTAATGTCAATTTTCACTGTTTTAGCAGAAGTGATAAAGTTACATTGACATGAAGCTCACTACTGTTTTTCTGGTGAAATTTTATACCAGTTTGATGCCACACACCTACCTTTCCATTTGTAAAACTGAAGATGGCAGCATTCAGGATGCTCACCATGATGGTGACAGGTTTAAAATATGGGTGTTTCCTTACTTTATACACAGTACATTTGCAATAGATAACATGAAAAATAAGTCAATCACCATGTATAATCCCACCATGTTGCTGCACAGCCATCAATTAACTTGATGTGGTATCATAAAAATTCCATTCATCCATCCATCCATCCATCATCTTCCGCTTATCCGTGTTTGGGTCAGGGGGGTAACAACCCAAGCAAAGAAGACCAGACGTCCCTCTCCCCAGCCACCTCTTCCAGCTCATTCCAAGGCATTCCCAGGCCAGCTGAGAGATGTAATCTCTCCAGCGTGTCCTAGCTCTTCCCCAAGGTCTCCTCCCAACTGGACTTGTCCGGAACACCTCACCCGGGAGGTGCCCAGGAGGCATCTTTACCAGGTGCCCGAACCACTTCAACTGGCTCCTCTTGACGTGGAGGAGCAGCAGCTCTTCTCCGAGTCCTTCTTGGATGTCCGAACTCTTCACCCTATCTCTAAGAGTGAGCCCAGACATCTTACGAAGGAAGCTCATTTCGGCCACTTGTATTCGCGATCTCAATCTTTCGGTCATTACCCAAAGCTCATGACCATAGCTGAGGGTTGGAACGTAAACCGACAGGTAAACAGAGAACTTTGCCTTCTGACTCAACTCTCTCTTCACCAAGACAGACCGGCACAGAGCCCGCATCACTGTGGCTGCTGAACCGATTCGTCTGTCGATCTCCTGCTCCCTCTTACCCTCACTCGTGAAAAAGACCCCAAGATACTTAAACTCTTCCACTTGAGGAAAAGACACCCTCCCAACCTGGAGAGAGCAATCCACCTTTTTCCGGGCTGAGTACCATGGTCTCAGATTTGGAGGTACTGATTCTCATTCCGGCTGCTTCACACTCAGCTGCAAACTGGTCCAGTGACAGCTGGAGGTCCTGTTCTGGTGAAGCCAGCAGGACCACATCATCTGCAAAAAGCAGACATGGAATCCTGAGGTCACCAAACTGGACACCTTCCACCACTTGGCTACACCGAGAATAAATAAAAATAGGAGTAAAAATTCCTATTCATAAAAAAATCATTTAAAAAAATCTAGGAAGGGGCCACCAAACATGATGGAGATGAACATGAAAAACACATAATGGAACTTGAATAACTAAAAATACACATTAATACCCACCATAAGATTTTGTCCCTCTCTCTCCCAAACAGATTTTGTAAATAAGCAGTAGATGTCCATCCTACAGTCATCTGTAACAGACAAATACAGGTATGGAGCTTTAATGGTACACATTAACTGAATTACAAAGACTCCAACATGCAGATAAACAAGTTTTTTCAACCATAAAAGATTCTGCCATCCACCTATCCATCCATTATCTTATCTGCGTAATCCTGATCGGGTCGTGGTTAATCTCACACGGGCACAGGGCAGGGCATAACATTCTAGCTAAGCCCAGGACAGGGTACCAATCCATCAATGGGTGCACACTACAAATTTAACCAATTCACCTAATCTTTATGTTTTTGGACTGTTACAAGAAACTGGAGGAAACCCACGCAGACACAGGGAGAACATGGAAACTCCACCCAGATGGGGACTTGAACCCAAAACCACCTGAAAGGTGAATGTGCTAACGACCAAGTGACTGTTTGGCACCAACACATCCCAACTGTGAAGCATGGACGTGATAGTATCATGGCAGCAGAGTCTGGCAAGCTCTACAACACTGAATCCTTTGTCATATCCTTATCCTATCAATGGGCGCTTGAGGACAACATGAGACCATCTATCTAAAAAGTGGAAGTGAACCCAAGACCTCAGCGCTGAGATGCAAGTGTACTAACCATCAAACCACAATGCTGCTCAGAAAAAAAGACTTAAGAACATTTTATAAACTTTAAGCATATATAAAGCAATAAATGCTATCATTCAGAAAGCATATGCACAGTACTCCAGCCACTATAGTGAAACAGATAGCATGTGTTTACTGTGCTTTACACAATAAGCTTAATTATTCACACATACTGTAGTTATAAAGCTGCAATCCATCAATGTAAAACCTGTAATGAGTCTGAAAGTGTACAAATGCAGTCTTTGGTATGTTTGCTGAAATGGAAGCCAAAAATCGATCCGAAGCCAGAGGAGAAGTGCAGGTGAAACCAGGTGTTCAACGGAAAAGAAAACAAGGACACATTATAGATCCAACAGTCCTCAGTCATGTTCTTGTTCATGTCATGACATGAGAAAAGCCAAAGAAAGGGTTCAATCCTGAGCAGCTCTAAAAATCAGATGAAAGAAAAACAGGCATTTCACTTCACTGTAACTTTTTAACATTTTTTTTTTAATTTTAATTGACTTGATCAATGATGACAAAATTAAACACTGTGGGGTAAACACTTCATGCCATGTGAATGACACAAAAAAAAATGTTGATGCACAATCAATACACACCTTCATCTAATCTTAATATAATTTGCAACCGCCTTAGGTGCCATAGCAACCGCCTTGGGTTCCATAGCAACCGCCTTGGGAGCCATAGTGACTGCCTTGGATACCATAGCAACAGCCATGGGGACCATAGCGAACGCCTTGGGTACCATAGCAACCCCCTTGGGAACCATAGCAACCGCCTTGGGTGCCATAGCAACCGCCTTGGGTGCCATAGCAACCGCCTTGGGACCCATACCAACTGCCTTGGGTGGCATAGCAACCACCTTGGGAGCCATAGCAACTGCCTTGGGACCCATAGCAACCACATTGGGAGCCAGAGCAACTGCCTTGGGAGCCATAGCAACCGACTTGGGGCCATAGCAACCACCTTGGGGGCCATAGCAACCACCACAGATACCACAGCATCACCTTACAAACCAACTGGAATACCTTAGCTTGTTTTTATTTGATGTTTCCTAAAATCATGTTTCCAAACATAAAAGTTAAAAGTACAGTTTGGATATTTTTCATGTACTTCACTTACTTTTCTCAAGAATGTTACCTACATACATTTATAATTATATTTATACTTTATTATCTTTGTGCAATTATCAGTTCATTAACCTATTGATTATCAAACTTTATAATTGACAAGGCATGTTTATGCACACTTGAATGCAAATTAATACAGTGTCACCTCACATGTTAAGCTTTAGAAATAAAACGACACACAATGTCTAAAAACTGCAATGAGCAGTGTGTAGCCAACAGTTCAGAGGTCAAATGTCTTGGCTAGAAATGTTTAGAGTGTGTTTCACAATATATCAGCACATCTGAAAACAGGTTTTTTTTGGGAAAGTTTAGAGCAGATTTAATCAAAATATAGATTTATAACACTCTTACTTTTCTGACACTGTTGTTGCTGAGTTTGTGCTGAACAAAAGCCTGTGTAACACTTTCGAATTAAAATAATTTTAGATGGGTGTGATTTGTAAAAAGTCAGGATAGGTCAGACTTACATCATAGTGTCTGAAACATCCTCAGGCTGCAGAGAGTTAAACACTGGTTTTAGACTTTTGTTGTGGGTACCTTATTTTGCCACCTCCTCTATCTGAACTTGAAGTCCAGCCTGGTAGCTTATGGCACTGGATTTTTAATAAAATGGGGCAGCTATCCATGGAACAGGTCGTTACTTTTTTCATTTGATATTTTTATGTCAATTTTAGAGCAGAACCCAAAAATGTAATGACTTTTTAACTTACAATGTGTGTGTACTAACCTGAATGCCTAAATACGATAAAGAAACAACAATTAGGCAATTAATCACGAGCCAATTGAGAAAGTTTAATTCATGGTCTTTTACAAATTATAGTAGACTATGTCAAAAGTGTGCTGCTACCTGGGAGACAAGAGCAGTCTTTGACTCTCTTTCTTTATCTTCTCCTGCTGTGTGTCTCCATGCAGAATTGATATGACTGTCCTCACATTTATTCACAATATTGTTACAGGAAGGTGCCGAGACACTGGATTAATTAAGCTGTACTTCATTGCACTTTGAAACTTGGACAAGATGAGACCTTAGACAAGATGATAGGAACAATATGAGGGGGCCCATTAATTAGAGACATTTCTCAAATTCAACACCGTCTGCTATATATATCAAAAAAGGCCAAACTACAGGGAGCCCTCTATAGCTTTTGGTTGTAATCAGCGTCATCATTTGAAAGACCTCTGCTGGAACCTTTTACCTTCTTAAAAGGAGACAAAAGCAGACAGAAGTGGATCTTAGAGAAACCTGTTGTGCATGAGCATGGTTCCAGCGACAGGACGGTGTTCTCTTTTTAGAAGAATGCTAATGAAGAACCTCACTTGCCTATCAGAGGTCTGCTTAGTCTTTGATCAGTGGTCCACATTAACTGCCTCTGCTCGCCAGAATGGCTCCATTCGATTACAACAAGAGAAGCAGCTCCATTACAACCTCCATTCATGAATCATTAATCTTTAGTTATGGTCAGTATGGTCTATGACAAAGTGCCTGGAGAGAAACATGAAAAAGTGCTGCTTAAAGGCAAGCCTGAATACCACATTTGAGAGGTTCAGTCGCTAGTAAGGTGTTGAGGAGACAGGGGGAAAAAAAGGGAAAACTTGGGAAAGCTTTTATGGAACTAATCCAAAAATATACAGGTGCTGGTCATAAAATTAGAATATAATGAAAAAGTTTATTTATTTAAGTAATTTAAAAAGTGAAACTTGTATATTATATTTATTCATTACACACAGACTGATATTTCAAATGTTTATTTCTTTTAATTTTGATGATTATAACTACAACTAATGAAAATCCTAAATTCTGTATCTCAGAAAATTAGAATATTACTTAAGACCAATACAAAAAAATGATTTTTAGAAATGTTGGCCAATTGAAAAGTATGAAAATGAAAAGTATGAGCATGTACAGCACTCGGTATTTAGTTTGGGCTCCTTTGGCCTGGATTACTGCAGCAGTGCGGTGTGGCATGGAGTCGATCAGTCTGTGGCACTGCTCAGGTGTTATGAGAACCCAGGTTGCTCTGATAGTGGCCTTCAGCTCTTCTTCTTGGGAAGCTCCTATGCCTGTTTACCTTCTGGCTCTCTCCTTTTTAGGTAGGCTGTTCTAGATAGTTCTGCCGGAGTCAATAGCTACACTGTGATATGTCTCATAATCCCTGTGCTCTATAAATCCAAACAGAACTAAATCCATCTTTGTCTTTTTCCGAGTGAATGATTGCCCATTGGTCCGGTCCAAGGCTGATGGAGGACTGATTACTATTCTCTGCATGATGCTTCCCTGGATCAGCTGCCCACCAACAACCAACTACTGTGACCTGCTCCAGATGCCCTACTCTACTGCCCACATTGGAGTTCATATGGACTTTCTGGCCATTATCATTGCTACCATTATCATCATCATCCCTGTCCCACTACTGTCACCATATCAGTTCACCTGAACATTACAACATCATATGATTATGATTTATCACACACTTAGAATTAGTAGACCAGAGGAGGATGGGTCCCCCATGTGAGTCTGGTTCCTCCCAAGGTTTCTTCCTCCAGCTCTGAGGGACTTTTTCCTTGCCACTGTCGCCGTTGGCTTGCTCACCGGGGATTAGGGATAAATGATTTGGTGTTTGTTATTACTAAAACTGTAAAGCTGCTTTGTGACATCAGTTGTAAAAAGCGCTTTATAAATAAATTTGATTTGATTTGATGATTTGATTCTGAACTGTTGGGTCTGGTGTATCTTCCTCTTCACAATGTCCTATAGATTTTCTATGAGGTTATGGTCAGGCTTGTTTGCTGGCTAATTAGGAACGAGGATACCATGGTCCTTAAACCAGATACTGGTAACTTTGGCAACTGACCAGCACCTGTACATGTGGTTTATTAACACAAGGGAAAGTCGGAGGAAACAGCAATGCATTTCATTTGAAAGCCCAGGCTAAGAGAATCTACCCCACAACTTCAGTCATCAACCAGCAGAAGAAAACCACAAGCTACAGCCAGACTATCTGACACAAAAACCTTAGGATCAGTAAACAAATCCAGTGGGGTGCTGCAGAAGATATTGCAGAGAAGAGATAAACATTGGCCTCGTGTACACAGTCTGTGCAAAAACCTACCGAGGGTAAGTGTTTGAGCTAAAGTGATGGAGAATAATTTTTTCGGTTGTTGAATGGACGAAGGCAGATGGAATAGTCTGTGGCAACAGGCATACAATCACAAGAAGCTTGTCAGTGAGGAGGTATAGGGATCAGGAGCATACTTGACAGGGGAGACAAGGCTTGTAGACAGACAGACAGAGAGACAGAGAGACAGAGAGACAGCAAGGCGCTGGAGCAGAGAGCCAGTAGTCTGAGCTCCTTAGAAATGTGCTACAGGCTGGCTGGCTCTGCACCAGACACAAATGTTTCTACTTTATCATTCCCTATGCATACAATATGAGAGCACGAGGAAGGAAAGTGGGTGAGAGGAAGGGCTGTACAATAAATGAGGGATAAGAAAGATGGAGAGAGAAGAGAGAAAGAGAGACGGAGACAGACAAGAAGTCATCACGGGTGAAAGGAAGAATAAAATTGATGGGTTCATCTCCGACTCATTATTGCAGTGATGGATCAGATTGCCACCTTCCCTCAAAGGCAGCTTAATGAGTCGGTGACACAAATCAGAATGACTTCTGCTTTGTACTTGTCCATTAACACATCTTGTACAACTCTCTGAACAAAATTGATAATTACCGAGAGCCTCCGTCGTCGTAATAAATGACCGTTCGTATCGTATTTGGTGGAGTTTTTTCGGAACCTGCTTAGAAGTCAAGCAACATTATCGGTCATGCTCGTATTAGAGTCAGTGGTAGAAGAACTCTGCACGTTACAGAGCACATACCTTATCATTTGGCATGCAAATCACACACTTTAGAATGAGCAGTCAAAGCTAAACAGTGTCTTTAACAGCTCAATTCTAAGTGTCAGGCTTGATGCAGTACATGCAGTGCAAAACAAGGTGGCAATATTCCCATAATTACAGCTTGTGTTCTTCAGACCGAATCCCAAAGCACTTGCATCCCACCCCCCACCACTACTCTCCCTGCTTCATTTGTGTCGCTGACGTTGTTAATGCCTTGCCTCTAATGGGGATGGCGTCTATTCCGACCGGACTTAAAACTTCTGTCTGCCTCCTGCATCCTCTTACTTATTCAATAATACGACCGCACGAGGCGGTGTCTCTATTCATAATGGAGGCAGCAGAACTGTCTCGCTCTGTGTACACATCATGGGAAGACTCTGGTAATATGCATGGAAAGATCTAATTGAGATATGATTAGGACATGGCAGCTGATTGACTTGAAAAGCAATGGAGCTTTATCTTTGTCAATAAAGTGGCCGTTAAGGAGTCTGTGGGGAAAGTCGTGGCTCCAGAGGAGTAATATGGACACCGGGGTGTCCATATTAGGATAGGGATATTTAAAGCATCGGTGATCTTTTTTCCTCCGGGGTACTTTGATGGAGACAGTCGCCACTCTGTGGCTCAGTCAAGGGGAGTCATTGGACAGTAGGCATTAGGCTAGTGCTCACTTAAAGACCCTCTAATTTCATGCTGTATCAGTTCATGCTGTATTTCCTGCAGCATAATTATTGCACATTGAGCCTCTCCAGTGCCCATTTCTGAGAGCTGATGTGATAATTGCTGCAAAGTAACTGTCTCCTCTCCATCATAATTCATAAAGCGTTGAGTGGAAAATTCACAAAATGACAATTGACACACGAGAGAGCACAAGAGGCATCACACACACATGACCAAATGTGATCTCTAAGCAAGTGTAAATCTTCATATCTTTTCTCCCACGGGCGCTGATCATATGACAGTATGTATAACATCTGACAAAAGGTAAGCACTGAAAACCTATTCATTGGGCTATTAACATGCATTTGACTCGTCGCTAATTTTGCGGATATAAAAAGCATCTACCCACGCATTTGTCACTCTCCTACACATTCAAATAATAAAGTCACACTAAACAGTGCACAGCACTACCTCCGGAAAATTGGTGCAAAAACAAATAGCGGCTGAGAACCCTGAGAACAGGTGTACAAAACAGGCTGTAGCTGGACCACACCAGCACTCTCTAAAAAAGAGCGTAAACCTGTAAGAGTGATGTTAAATGTTCATTTATCCATTTCATTAGTCTTTTGTGTTTATTTCTCATTGTGTTCTGTATGTAACACTATAGTTATTCTATATAAAATGTATCTCTGTTAATATTTTGGAGTGTCTGGAAGATTAATTGGATTTATACTGTATATATATATCAGGGATGAGTGAGTACACCACTATCTGTATCTGTATCTGTATCTGTTCAACAATCTAAATTATCTGTATCCATATCTGTACTCAGAGTGGGCGGGGCCTAAACCAAAATTGGCTGTGATTTAACCGGAAGTGGGTGGGGCTTAAATCTGTACATTATTTTAGTCTGAAATCGATATGGATTGATCAGAAGTTGCTATATGTATTGTTTATTTGAAAATATCATACAAATGAAACAGAGGCGAGCTGAAAAAAACATAAGAAATACTGAACAGAGCAACAAAAGTCAAGCCAAGCACAGAGAGATCAGTCACTGTCTGTCTGTGTGTAAGAGTGTCTGTAGAGAAGTGTCTGTGTAGGGAGGGGCGCGGCGCTGTGTGACTGACCAATCAGAGGTCGTGAAGACAGTCAGTTACCCAATGAGGATTTTCCTTCAGGACAAGCACAGATATTGATGAGTTTTACTCATTTCATGCTCGTACTCGTCAAAAATGCTTAATCCTTAACAGATACTCATCTTAAATGAGTATTCGACTCAACCCTAAGATATACAAACCGGATTCCAAAAAAGTTGGGACACTAAACAAATTGTGAATAAAAACTGAATGCAATGATGTGGAGATGGCAAATGTTAATATTTTATTCGTAATAGAACACAGATGACAGATCAAAAGTTTAATCTGAGTAAATGTAACATGTTAAAGGAGAAATATGTTGATTCAAAATTTAACAGTGTCAACAAATCCCAAAAAAGTTGGGACAAGTAGCAATAAGTGGCTGGAAAAAGGAAATTGAGCATATAACGAACAGCTGGAAGACCAATTAACACTAATTAGATGTGGGTATAAAAATAGCTTCTCAGAGTGTCAGTGTCTCTCTGAAGCCAAGATGGTAAGAGGATCACCAATTCCACCATCAGAAAGATAGTGCAGCAAGACCAGAATGGTGTTACCCAGCGTAAAATAGCAAAGAATTTTAAGTTATCATCATCAACCGTGCATAACATCATCAAAAGATTTAGAGAATCTGGAACAATTGCTGTGCGTAAGGGTCAAGGCCGTAAAACTC
>BRDA01064096.1:0-17724 GCA_036984385.1 Crenuchus spilurus
CTCTGGATCATTCAAATGGTCATGGGCAAACTTAAGACGGGCCTGGACGTGTGCTGATTTAAGCAGGGGAACCTTCCTTGCCATGCATGACTTTACACCATGACGTCTTAGTGTATTAGCCAAAGTAACCTTGGAAACAGTGGTGCCAGCTCTCTTCAGGTCATTGACCAGCTCCTTCTGTGTAGTTCTGGGCTGATTCCTCACCTTTACATGTGAACTTAATGTGACCTCTCAACTTTTGAATGCACATGTCCAACTGGTAAATGTTTCAGTACTTTTTGCACAACTTGCTGTTCTCTAGCAAGTAGCTTAATGGCAAAATTCAAAACAGGTGTTCAATTAGAATTGATATTTAAACAGTCCTCCTCAGCATGCTGTTCAAATTTTCACATGACACCAAGACAACACCTACCAATTGATCAGCAGTACCTTGCCATTGCGAGGCTTCAAAGAGAATGTTCTCAAACGGAAGTGTCCACAATCAGCAGGTTGCAACAGTGAGACTGGAAGAGTCACAAAAAGACATAAGTCGATGTCTTAGGCCATATCCCACACTGATGACAGCTTCATTGTGAACAGTGCCTTGCAGAACCAGATGATGAATGCCACACATCAGGCACGTTTAAGGGAGGTGAGAGGCACCCAATTGTCAGGTCAGCAGGGGAGTAGCAAAAAATTATGGGCAATATGCACAAGCGGTGCCCAGACCTCCCCCACCCCTGTTATTAACATTATTTCCTTTAATATTTAAAGGAAAATTAAATTACAAACCCCTCCTTTTTTTCCTCTGTTTTCACTCAGATGTAAGCCACGTTATGGAGGGGAATGTGCTACAATTTGGGAAGTGATTGTAGTGATAGACTGATTGTAGTGAGACTGGCTCATCTTTTGATCTATGTGCAAGACATTTATCAAGTACTTACACTTTTTAATATAACAATGTTTATTAAACGTCAAATTTCACATTTAAATCCACAGTTGCAAAGAGTAGTAACCTTTATTAGTTTTTCTTTGTAATCTAATATCCAAGCTAGCCCATATTGTTAAAAACGTAGAGGTGCCTTTGCAACATGCTGGAATGAGTATGTGTACTATTTGTTATAAACACTAGATCCTGGCATAGCAAACCCAACAGAGAAACTGGACATTTTATAGCGCATATTCATATACAGCAATCATTCTCATAATGGAAATGGTGTTGCTTTTAAAAAAAATAAGGTTTAAATAAGTAGTTTCATTGTGTTTACACTGAGGGTAAAGGTACAGCCTAGAAAGAGGACTATACACATTTTAGTTATATTAACAAGAGTTCCATTGTCTCTAGTGATCAGTGCATGACTCAGTGCCGCACAGCACTTAATAATTTAACATTTTAAAATTAGAATCTCCATTCAGTTCATGTTTTGGTATTGCAATTTAAAACTGAACTTTATATAATTTAACAACAATGTTAGAGTGTTTATGCACATTTTTCTTTCCACCCTTAAATGTGCTGTAATGTTAAAATATGTAAACATCACCTTAAGCCCTTACAAGAAAATCTCCAGAGGAAAATTGTATGTTCAGGCAAAATACATAACAATTACACAAGTTGTACAAGAACATTTTGAAAACGAATACATTTATATGGGTGGCACTTGTTTTATTGTCTCTCTTCACTATGTTAACTTGTTGGTAATTGCTGGATTTGGGCCACACCAGTGCAGTTTCTCCTCACTTCGGTTCCTTCTCCACTTGCAGAGGAGTAACATTCGAAAGGTCTTCTGAAAGGTTTTATTGCATAAGGCATAGCACATTGGATTGATTGTGCTGTTGACGTAGCAGAGCCAATACCCCAGATGCCAAAGTGACACAGGGATGCAATCAGAGCAGAATGTGGAGATGAGCACCATGATGTTATATGGAGTCCAGGTAAGGATGAAAGCCAACAGAATTGCACTCAAGGTCTGAGCTGCCTTTTTCTCCTTGATGAGAACCATTCTTTTGCGTTTGGTGATTTGATTCTTGAGGTTGGGATCCATAGGCTTGTTGGATGAGGAGGTAGATGAAAGGGCTAACTGTTCTGCAGAAGAACGAGGATGTGATGTTTTCCTTTCAGCCTCATTGTTGACCTTTTGAGGATTGACATTCTTTATGACTGGCTTGAATTTATAAGAGATGCACTTGTGGTTCTTTTGTGAACAGTATTTAAGAGAATTGGTGAAGTAGTGACTTTCTTCATAACAGGCCATCAGCTCATTTGGCTCTGGTTCCTGGTTTTTGTAGGATCCTTGTGATGTTGCTTCAGAAACAGGCCGCTCCTCATCATCAGAAGAGGTGTAGCTATTGAGAGTGGTGGCCTGCTCGGCCTTGACCCACATGTCCTCAGACTGTGTGGTAGTCTTGGTTACATTACTCTGGTTGGATGAAGACCACGAAGCCTGTGTTGTGTGCCTGTCATTGCTGAAGCCAAAGCAAGATCTTTGCTTTTGTGTTTTAGAGTTTTCGTGGCTGTCCACTGATGAGAGTCCTTGCAGCTCAGCTAAGTCTTTCGTGCGTTTCTCTGTCTCCTTGTAGATCCTACAGTATAAAATTGTCATGACAGACACTGGAATGTAAAAGGCTGCTATAGCTGTGCCAAATGTTATTACAGGTTCTGAGAAGAACTGAATCTGGCATTGATCAGGAGGAACTGTCCTCTTACCTACAAAATACTGCCAACACAGAATTGGAGGGGCCCATAAGATGAAGGATACTAGCCATGCCAAGCCTATCATAATGCCTGCACGTTTTGGTGTACGTTTAGCCCTGTATGTAAGTGGCCTTGTGATGGAGAAATATCTATCAAAACTGATCACCAGCAAATTCATTACAGATGCATTGCTTGCCACATAGTCCAAAGCTAACCACAGATCACATGCTAAGTTACCCAAAGACCAATATCCCATCAAAATATAAGATGTGTAAAGGTTCATGGAGAACACTCCGATAATAAGGTCTGCAAAAGCCAAACTGAGTAAGTAATAGTTGTTGACCGTCTTCAGCTGGCTATTAACCTTGAACGAGAGCATTACAAGAATGTTCCCCACTATAGTGATCAAGCTTACAACAGCTGACACAGTAGCAATAGTAATGACCTCCCATAGATCGTGGGGACTCTGGACAATTGATGTATTTCCACTTGCAGTGGAATTTTGGAGTTTATCCACATCCATCCTGTCAGTGAAGGCCTAATGAGAGCAAACATCAGATGACCAGACCTCTCTGTACTTCATGTGCAGCTGCCATTGGAGAATCTGAAATTAGAGCAGGCAAAAATGTTTATCAAACGTTTTATGTATTACGATTTGTGTGATAGATGTATAATTATTCATAATCAGAATTAATGTACAGTTAGACCTCAGTTAGATACATCCACCTTATTTTCTGTGTATATTAGTGTTTCTCAGTTGCTGTTTTGATTTGCACCTGCCTTGCTTTTCTCTTCTAAAGCACCGTCTGTTACTGTACAAGGCAGATGAGCTACTGGAGTTAGTAACCACTCTGAGGTGAGGTTAATTGGGACACAATGGTTCAATTATTTGCTAATATTGTCCACCAATGACAATACATTTTAATTGCGAGTGTACAGAATATGAATAAATTATTTTGATTAAAGTAGTATGAATCATACTGTATGATCATTATCAGTTCAGCTGCATTTTAAAGTGAAATGTATCCAAAAATGTTATATACTTGTGGTATAAACTTGTACACTAGAATATAAACCCCTTTGTTGAGTAAACTGATTTTTTCTTTTTCTTATTCTCTCACTTAAGCACACATATAAATTTGTTTACTGTATGTAGCATTATATATACGTAGACTACCGTTGATCTCTATTGATTTTTGTATTACTGTACAGTGCGCAACCCCCCATTATTAAATACTGTTTCATTTAATATTTAAAGGAAAATAAAAGTCCAGACTCACTCCACTTGGGGCCTTGGTAACGCAGTCATAAATTTCACCAAACTACAACGTTCCTGGCTACACCACCTACACTTAACCCTAACATCAGTGACCTAATACCAAATCTAACCGTAAACACAACCCTGCTAACTCATCCCTCAATCTCAGTAACATAATTCTAAATCTAACCAAACTAACCCTAAACCTAATTATAACCTGAAATGAAACTAGGCCAAAACTCCAATAATCAATCATTCTGCTCTTTTAGTTTAGGAGGAAGGAAGAAGCAACTCTTTCACCACAGCTACACACATAGCTGAGGACCTCCAAATGTATCTCATACATGCAGGGAATACACACACTAGTGAGCACGCGCGCACTCACACTAGGGTTGCCACCTTTCATATATTGAAATAAAGAACACCCATGGGGCAGTGTGTGTGTGTGTGCGTGTGTGGGGGGTCTGGAATATAAAGATTATATAACGATTATAGTAACGATTAATAAAATATTACAAAATATTTTTAAATACTGTATTAATATTTGTAAAAAAAAAAAAAAAATTATATATATATATATATATAATTTTTTTTTTTTTTTTACAAATATTAATACAGTATTTAAAAATATTTTGTAATATTTTATTAATCGTTACTAGTTACTATTAACAATATACTAATAACTAATCATTATTAGTAATAATAAAATAACATTGATATTAATATGAATTATTAACAAAATATTAATAGAAAACAGAAATGCGCTATATAAGTTCAACTTATTATTATAATGCATTATAAATATGAATAAAGGGTTAAAAACAGCAAATTTCTTCAGTGAAACTTGTGTCAAACTTCACTCCAACTCATTACCCACAGTTTTGCACTTATTTTTGGAGTGTGTGGTCAATAGACCTAATTTACATAAAATTACACCTAGAATGATACACATTATAGACATAGACTTATAAGATCCGTTACTAATTTCTGATTGTGAATTCTGAGAAGCGTGTTCTCCACTAAACGGAGGAAAGACAATCGGAGAGTTCTGAAGGAATCTTGCTCTGTTTAAAAAGTGTGCTCTCGGCATTTGGCAGTGAAACAGATGAAGTGACAGCGGGGCCAGCCAATCACAGGTTAGCAACAAACGGCTGAGCTAATCAGTGAGATTGTAGGCGGGCTTCAGATTGAGCAGCTCCGCTGGATCCTAGTGTTTGACTCGTCTCCGTTTAATATAACGTGACAGTGTTTTTGGAGGGCGCTCTCTCAGTTCAATCGCATTTCTCCCCCTTTGATGAAAATACGGAACAAATCGCGTCCCGTATCGGCTCAATACGGAACATGACTTTTAGTTCACAAATAAGGAACGATTCCGTATTTTACGGGATGGGTGGCAACCCTAACTCACACACACACACACACACACACACTAGAGGGCATTGAGCACACCATCATCCATCGTCCATCATCTGCAGTGTCCAGGGAGCAGTTGGGGGTTAGGTGTCTTACTCAAGGGCACTTCAGCCATGTCCTGTTGTCCAGGTGACTGACCTGGTGGTGACCCTTCAATTCCAAGCATGCTTATCTAACTTTTCGACCATGGATGCCTATCCATCCATCCATCATTTATTTCATAATAGATATTAAGTATAAGAAAACACACACACACAACTGAAACTGATTTTAAATTACATGACATAAAATGTCACTGAAAATGTTAAATGTTTTTATTGAAGCATTTATGTTGTGTTTTCTAATGTAATTCTTATAAAAATGTAAATCTGATTTCACATATTCTCAAACTAGCCTACAAGTATGTCATATAACGTAATATATATTACATGTATTACATTACTACTGTCCACTGGCATCGAATCGCTCATCGCTACTTAAAGTCCTACTCTGGGTTCTCTTCAGGCGGAACGTTTCTTTGTAAGGGGGATTGTTTTTCGCGCGACACCTAGTGTTGCACTCTAACTGCACCTCTGTAATCATGGAGGGTAGAGGTGCTAGAGCGCGGGGTGGTCAGTGGAGGAGAGGCGGTGGAGGCGGACCGCAGGACGGTGCTGCTGCCGGAGAACGGAGGGGTCGCGGGAGAGGTGGGCATCATCGTGGGAGAGGAAAAAGAGATCATTATCGTGGTAGAGGTCGCGGTGCAGACTTTTCTAACAGAGTGAGTGATACTGCTGTAAACATAAGTAGTGCTGCTTCTTTTCAGCCCACTGTCTGTTCTTTTTTTCATTATTAATGTTCACTCTGGTTCATGAGTTTTGTCCTTTTTATGAATTTTATTTGTTTTCTTTGTTTGTGTATAGCTGTGTCTATCTGTCTTGCTCATACTCAAACTGTTGCTCATATTTAAAAAAATTACATACTCAAAAAAATCTGTCAAACTCATAATCAAATATTCATAAAATTTGAGATTATTGGTTTCTGATTTTCATGAGCTGTAATCCAAACCGATAAACATGAAGATAAAAAGGCTTGAAACGTCACTTAAAGTGTAATGAATATAAATTGACAGCTATCCTTTTTAGATTAAATTTTGAATAACAGTGAACATTTTCATTGTATTAAATTTTTTGATGTGGCACATTGCTCTAACTTTAAATACTTTAAATACTTTCGAATAAGTTTAGGCACAAATTTAAGACTATAATCTCGACAGCTGAAGAGTTCTGTGTGGATGAGATGTTACTTCAATTTAGAAACAATCTGTTAATTTAACCATAAACATATGTACATTTCAGTCTTCTATCAAATAAACATTTGGTGTTAATGGGACAGTGGAGTGTTTTTAATATACAGGAACAAAGCTTTAGTGGTGCTAAGCACCCAGTGAGCCTAGCCTAGAATAACAAGTATTTTAATGTAATAACAGACAAATAAATAGATTACAATCAATTTATAGCATTTTTCATAGAATATTGAGCTGCTGTGGGGTGGTCATATTCAAATTACTCATTAATTCTAATTCTCTGCTTAGGACAAATTCTGTAAGATTAATGAGCTAATACACTTACACTTGGTTCTACCAAGTACAACAACTCTCTTTTCTGTTCAGTTCAAACAGTGGACAGAGCTTAATTGACAACCAGCAAAACAAATTAGCCTCCTAGAAAAAAAGTTGGATATCTATCAAAGCCCTGCCTAACATTAATAACAGAGTGATGTGTGATTCAATTCAGTAAACATGAGCAGTGCTGTTAATGATCATGTGTTGTTACTGACTGAGTGATAAAGTACAGAAATCCTCATCAGAACTAACGTCACTTACTTACTAACTCACCGGCACTTGAGTTTGTGCGCTTGCATGACAGGAAGAGAGGCAGGGCAGGAGGAGTAGAGAGAGTGGATTAAACCATTTGTGCAGGGGGAGGAGGATTGCTGTATTTTCTTTGTTAAAATATTTTATTTAAACTATATATACTTTCTGTTCATCTTTTTTTTTACATTAAAAAATCAGCTTCTGAGAGAGAAACTTACATTTAAGAAGACTTTCCTTTTATTTTTAGAGGTGCTTCAACTAAAATCAGGGGTGCTTCAGCATAAAAAGTTCAAACTGCTTTAATTACTGTTGTATCTTTTCAGAGTTGAAAGGATGTCACAGTAGAAAAACACATTGCATGGACTTTTTGTCCAGGTTTGTTGGTGGTGGCTGATTTGGGGTTGAATGCCACTGAAGTGGAATGTTCAAACTTGATAATATAAAAATAATGTTTATTCCATTTCCAAGGGATCAACAGAAGTACAACAAAAAATGGAGTTCCTATAAAATGAAGGCAAATGACTAGACAAACAAAAGAACAAAGACAGCAATATAGAAAGGCAAAGTGACTGTTTGTCTATAGTAAGCCACACCTTGCACTATATACCCAGGTGCATTTATCCCTCAGCAGGGACACATTCTCCACCTGGCCTGCAGAGGCTGAGAGGGAAATATGTTTAAAAATGGATCATACACACACTTAATTGTTGAATTGTTGTCAGTTTAACAGATCAAAATGCACTAAATCCACCAAAACAAGTCCCAGTGCTATTCTGCACATCTGCAAATTAAAATTGCAGCTGCATTTGTGCAAAACAAATCGGATAATGTTTATTTGCTTCTGTTTGAAGGGTCAAGATGAACAGGATGATAAAGAAAATGTTGAAGAGGAGATGCCAGACATTCATTCAAGGAGAAAACTGGAGTCTAACTGGGATCGTTATGAGGAATCTGAGAAAGCAGACACAAATGATGATGTTCCAGTACAGAGAGGAACAGACTACCATGTCCTCCTCAGTTCAGCCGGTAAGACCTGTTCTTTCAAAATGTTCCTCACTTTAAAATGAGTCTCCTGCTGTATGAGAGCAGTAAGACCAGAAACAAAATGGACTTCTAATTAAGGATTATTTCATCTGTATTGTCAAATCAGGGAACTGATATGCTCTGCCAAAACAAAATGCAGATGTGGTACTAAACAACGACTTTGATGAGTTCAGAATAGCTTGAAATGATACATGTTAAGTGCTTTGTAACAACAGAATCATTCACTGACACTCAAAGCAAGTTAAGAAACAAAATGCAGTTACGTAGCACCAAATTTGTTCACACGGATCTCTTTAAATTGAATGGTTCAAGTAATGACAGCACTTTCAAGTTTTCATAATGACAGAATGTCTGGGGAATAGAATATTGCATTTTTGCCTCTCTGGGTCAGACATTTTTACTAACTGCACAACAACTACTGTGGGATGTATATGTTATGATCTAAAAATGTTTTTTAGTGATGACTCAAAATAACTAGAATCAGGACTGAGGCTGGCAGTAATTTACAGGCAGCAGTATACCACTGACCTGATCTGCCCTTTAAGTGAAGAGAGCGCCACTTCATTCATAGATGGATGCACATAAGCTACCTGTGGTCTACTTTCAACAAGGTACACTCACTGGCCACTTCATTAGGTACACATACACTCATAATTCTTTTTATCAGCTCCACTGATCATACAGGTGTGCTTTGTAGTTCTACAATTACAGACTGTCGTCCATCTATTTCTCTGTATACTTTGTTAGCCTCCTTTCACCTGTTCTTCAGTGGTCTGGACGCCCACAGAGCAAGTATTGTTTGGGAGTTGGATCATTTTCAGCACGCCATGTGGTGGTGGTGTGTAAGTGTGTGTTGCACTGCTACAAGTGTATCAGACACAGCAGAGCTGCTGGAGATTACACTATGCTAAACGGTATGTTCGCTCACTGTCCACTCTAATAAGACACACCTACCTTGTTTGTCCACCATGTATATGTCAAGTCAGATATAGTAGCTCATCTGTTCCTTCACAGTTTTTGTTCATCCTTTTGGTGGTTACAGGACTCTGCTCACTGGATACTGCTGGCTGGATAGCTTTAGTTGATGCACTATTTTTCCTCCTGCAGTGACACCGAGTTGTTTAAAATCTCAGCAGCTTTGCTGTGTGTGATCCACTCGTACCACTACATCATATACTAACACACCATCACAATGTCAGTGTTACTCCAGTGCTGAGAATGATCCATCACCAGTTAATAGCTGCTTTGTGGGGGTCATGATCACTGAAGAACAGGATGAAAGGAGGCTAATAAAGTGTACAGAGAAACAGATGAACTACAGTGTGTAATTGTACAATGAGTGTGTGTGTTCCTAATGAAATGGCCAGCGAGTTTATATCATCTTAATCTTACTTTCATATTGTCTTTTAACCACAGTGAACACCTCAATCGTGACATCTTTAAAGATGTGAGGGGATAAGCAAGTGGATTGTCTCTAGAGGATGGAGCCTAAAACCCTCTGGTATACTTGCAAGCCTTACTGGGACACCATTGACAAATCATCTATTTTAATCTCCGGGTATCCTATTTAACTGGAAAACAAGTTTCCATTGCGTCGCTCTCTTGAGAGAGATTTTTTTTCTTTGCTTAATTTGCCTCTCATTTCCCTAATCTGCTTCCCTGACAAGCATATTGATATTCATGAGGTCTATTTGTGTCATCTATTTTTAAGGTGATGATTTTTCTAGGGAACAGAGTTCTGCGATATTGTGCTCCCTCTTGTGGCATTCTGGCAAAGCTCACTTGGCTACTAGCCATTGTGCTTTGGCCAGGGCATGATTTGTCCACAAGCTTCCATGCTATGAGCTGTTAATGCACTCAACTAACTACGTTCCAAATGCAGACAGAACAGATTAAGACTGTGAATGAAATCAATGAAATCATATTGCTGCATAAAACTATACATTATTTAATTGTGTGAATTCTTCTTTAACTTCATGTTTAGGTTTTAATCTAACATGGTAATAAATCCAGCTGTTTCTCATTATTTTTAATAGCTACCAACACTCAAATGTATTATTTATGCTTAGAGAAACCTCTTTAATCTAACCACACGCTGACAGAAACTTCTATATTTTGACCACATGTGGTTAGAAACTGTTTATTTTATGCACACCAACTGAGATATGATTTGTACCTCTCAGTTATTTGACTGTGTATGTAGCCCACACTAACAATTAATCATCTCCTGAGGCGTGAAACACTACTGTCTTTAGTGTAGTCTACTTAATTGAATTGTAGGCGTAATGTGTTGTTGTTATCTATGGCAATTTAGCTATGTTTGAAATTTGGAATCATCCATATTGTGATCTCCATCTATTTCCAGGAAAACAGTGTTTTTCATAGTGCTGCACAACTATTACCACATTTTAGTTGTTGGTTGTTCTGAATTGGAGACTGAAGTGGTTTTAATGCTTGCACGTCAGGAGAAAAGACAGCTTTTGACAGTCATGGGTCAGGAATGGGGATGCACTACATCAGCAGAGTATTAGAATAAAGTTACTCCGGTATGAAATTAAAAGCATATGTCAACATTAGGCTGTGTTGTGGTTAATGTGCAAAAAGTTGTCACCTTATCAGACCAGCTTTTTACCACAATTCCTGTAATCTCACTGTTGTGAAAGCTAGCTTGATTTTCTGTAACTGATCTAGCTACTTAAAGTTGCAGTGCTTTCAAACCTCCATTGTACTCATTTTCAATCCCACAGTACTAATGTTTGAACTTTACCTTTAGCCCGCCCTCCTTACATGTTGTTGGGTGACTTTATGCCAGTCCTGGCTCAAAGAGTTAAGCAGATAGGCTTCATTTGATGGCTTATGATTGTCCATCTTCCTTTAATTCACATTTCAGAGGCTTTCACTGGGGTTCAGGTCTGGAGATTGGGTTGGACATTTGAAGTGGCTCTATTTTTGAAATGAATGAGTTGTGAACCACATTCAAGAGGTCAGTTGCTAAATTACTGCTTGTGATGATCAGACTGTAACCTCAGAATAAATTCCTTCCTCTTTCTTGTCCAGCTGGTGCAGTGCACTGATTATTAATTTCTGTAGCCACTTCTGTTTTTTTTTTCATATTGTGGCTCACTTTCACACAATAACACACTTTTAGTACTTTTTTTTTCTAATCAAAGTAAAAATTAATACTAATTGTGATTGATATGGGATTTTCAATGGCTGATGTCAGGGCATTTATTTAGAGAGATTAAATATTCATTTAAATATAAATTATAAACATGTAAGTAGGGCTATCGAATATATTTGTGATCAAGTATTCTGTTGATTTTTTCATCGAATAATTGGTTAACTGATTATTTTTATTATATCAAAGCTTAAAACCTATTGGCTCCAGAACTAAGCCCATTTAATCAGAAACGTTTATGATGTACATGAAAAGAAACTATGAGATACAACTTCACAAACATAATTAGCCTATTTGTCAGTGCTGCAGCACCTGAACCAAGGAGAAGTGCAGTTAACGTGAGGCTGCTTTGGTTCAGGTCCGCCTTACGCAGCATAAATAGTCCCACACTTTGAACATCTCCAGCCTTGTACGCACCCCGGGGTCTTCATTTTCCGCCATTACCTCAGAGGGTAAAAAAATCTCGCCACCTTAAATTTTTTAAATGTACCTGAGTAGTCTACAAAGTGGGAGTGATACTTTGGTGTCATTAATCAAATGAAGCCTTGAGGCAAAGAATTGGCCTCGAACATTTTTGTTATCAAATTATTCGAGTTACTCAAGTAAATTGTTTCAGCCCTACATCTACGTAACTGTTGACTTGAGATGAAAAGATAGACTTATCAGTCATGTTTTGATCTATAAAGGTGGAATTGACACGAAGGGGAGCTCTGACATTGTTTTTGACTGATCAGGCTGCATGCAGATGTGCCTGTGAATGTGTCATTTTTGTTTACCACCCTCCTGAGCACAGACTATTTGTTTGATTTTTAAAAAATCAGCCTATGGTGATTAGCTACAAACAGCAATAATTGGCCTGATTAATTTGCCAACTGATTAGTCAGTCCATAACTCTTATAATTATTTGCAAACCAGCACTTAAAATCCTTAAAATAAAAATCTATTCTATTTAAATACCGTAATTGGCTGCCCTCCTGGCAAATGCAAATGCAAATGCTGGGGCCTCTGTTTTGTTGTACTTGTACTTGTACTTGCACAATGACAAATAAACATTATCTTATCTTATCTTATGAATACCATAAAGTGCCATATCAAAAGTTAGAAGCAACTGGTTGGCATAATAATGCTATTACAGTTTTTCATAAAATTGCAATAAAATATCCATCCATCCATCCATCCATTATCACACCTGCATAATCCTTATCAGGGTCGCAGTTAGTCCCCTACCCCCTCACTGGGTGCAGGGCGAGGACATTAGACTATTCAACTAAACCCTGGACAGGGCGCCACTCCATCGCTGGGTGCACACATGTGTACACACACACACACACACACGTACGGACAATTTAGTGTACCCAATCCACCTGACCTCCATGTTTTTGGACTGTGGGAGCAAACTGGAGACCCCGGAGGAAACTCACTCAGACATGGGGAAAACATGGAAACTCCGCTCAGATGGGGACTCGAACTCAAGCCCTCAGCGCTGAGAGGCGAACGTGCTATGCAATAAAATGTCCAATAAAAATAATAATTTGGACGATTATAAGTTTTGAGCATCTGCCAAATCTGATGATGTGGGCCTACAAGCTGGAGTCAGGACCTGATGGAGTTCGACTTGCCCTAGTTGAGACTTTTTTAAAGTCTTTTCATCATATTGTTAGCTGTACTGCACAAAGCTAGTTGTCTGCCTGTTCCCTCTAAAATGGTGAATTTGTTGAATTTGAGATGCCAAGTGAGAACATTCAGCCCATTTACCAGGAAATGCTCCTCTATGATTCCATCAGCAGGACTGTAATTAAATGGTGGCACCTCACTGAGTGATTCGTGCTGTGAGTTGCACCATTTAAGACTTGGCGCCCAGTTTGGAATTTGATCAAGTGAGGTCGATGATTTTTAACCGTCTATCTCTTATTTGATCAATGTTTAAGTTTGCTATGGAAAATTCCAATTGCTTAGTGCTTGAGTTTACATTTCAACAGTGTTATCCAAGCCCTGCTGCTGTAATTGTTGCCTTGTTGCTAAGGGTAGTGTGCACAGGACAATGGCCTGCTTAATGGTTGAGGCTATTTAGTGCCTCTGAACAGACCTGACACCCACACAGCTTTGATAACAGAATGTAGCTTACTGAGGGGAAATGTGCACCAATTACACAGAGTCTGAGATTATTCTACACTTGTTATTTACATTCATAAGATTACTAGATGTAATGACAGGATTTATCATTAATAGATGTTAAATGAGAAATCCAAATGGTATTTGGCTAATTAGACTGTTTTTAGGATGACTGTTAAAACCTTTAGCATCTCTGTGACTGCTTTCTAAACAGATTAGATTGTCATGCACTAATAAAATTATAAATACAATTTAAGCATTAGAAGAGCATTAAACTAATATGTCATATAAAAGTCATATATTTACGCATAGAAATCACAGTGTTTTCATTAGAAATTCACCACTGACGGTCTGACAGTCTTTATAGGTGACTGTCCATTTTGGTAAATTAAACTTGTATTATGCACATTGCCATAAGGGAAATTGTGATGACAATGAAAGAGAAACAGAATTAAAATAGCTCCTAAATTAATTTCTAATTAGTGTGTTGTGTCTTTTAAACATAATCTTATGGTCTGGAATTTGGTGTCTATGTTGTATCTGTTTCTTCAATATTTTCAGGTAAATTTTTGATTAAAGTAAATGAACTCCAATTGATGTACTATCTCAAATAGGCAGGTGATTCTTATATTCATTGTACAACTTCAGTTGAGTTCTGATATTTTTTTAAAGAATTTACAATACCAGTTTAGCCCATTAAAATGCTAATAATATTATGTATGTTACAAATAGCCAATAAAAAGAGCGTAGAGTATTTAGGTGTACCTAGAGTTCTGGGTATTAAAAAATCATATATTTATGATATGATGGGACACTGTTGGTATTTCAGCTGTGCTTTTACTAAATTGAGGACCTTTATATATGCATATTGTTTTTTTCAAAGGTTTTAAATATTTTCAGGTTTCATGAAGCCGACAAATGCCCGTTTTTGACTACACACTAGAGAGGAAAGTAAGATACTTACTGTTGGCACTATCCAGCCACGAGCCCTGTCTGAACACAGCTTATCCATCTTGGTCACGCTGAGCACACTCCAGATTGTCTCCGTTCTTCAACTCTTCAACTAGTAAAGTCCGCCAAAGCCCTCATTTCATCCAACCAGACCTTCTTGTATTGTACTTCTCTTTAATCCCCATGACAAAGATGCTTTTTTAGTGACTTAAACCAAAGCGTTTTGTAGTGATGAAACTTTCAGGCACAATAATGTTCAGGCTGATGAAGAATGAAGGTGATGACGCCAGTGCTCCTTGGCAATAGAAGATGATGAAGTGCTCAGCTGCTGCTGCTGCGCATTAGTTTATGTGTGTGTGTGTGTGGCTGCACTGCCATACACAGATGTAGCTGTGACTGGCAGGGAGGAGGTCATTCCCACGGGGGCTGGGCTTTTCGTCATGATTTGGGACAGTGAGCATGCAGTTGCTGAACAGTGATGGAGAAAGAGGTGAAATAAAAGAACTGAAGGAACGAGGGATGTGTAAGTGTTAGCATTGTATTACATTTAAATATACTCTCTGGACACTTCATTAGATACACATGCCTTGTATCTACACTCATTGTCCATTTTTATCAGCTCCACTTACCATATCGGAGCACTTTGTAGTTCTACAATTACAGACTGTAGTTCATCTGTTTCTCTGTATACTTTGTTAGCCTCCATTCACCATGTTCTTCAGTGGTCGGGACCACCACAAACCAGGTATTATTTGGGTGGTGGGTTATTCTGCTGATGTTTTTAAACACCTCAGTGTTTAAACTGCTGGAGTGAAAATAGTGCTGTGCTGAGAATTATGCACCACCAAAAAATACCTGCTCTGGGATGGTCCTTTGATGTTCATGGCCATTGAAGAACAGAGTAAAAGGAGGCGAACGATGTATACAGTGAAGCAGATGGACTACTGTCTGTAATTGAAAGCACAGCTACACTTTTCATGAACAAAATGTACACTTCACCATGCAAATCATCAAAAATGGTTAATGTTAAGGATGAGACCTGTTGAGTTCTTCAAATTGACAAAGAAATCTTCAAAGATTACAGTATTAAGCAAAGCTAAACAATCTTTTTTTTCTCCAGAATGATAAAGAATAACATTAACAACAGCAACTATGGTTGACAAATGTAAAAATCTGCCCACACAAATGACTTGTGGTTTAAAGTCAACAGAGATGTAATGTGTTTTTCCAACTCTAAAATCCATAATATTCTAAATGGCAGTAATACATTCATATCCACCCAGAGGTCCATATCAAAGGACGTGTTTTATACTATAGCATCAGACTACTTCAGTTAGTACTATATCAGGAGTGCTTCCTAATTCAGTGAAATCTGCAGTTGTAAACCCTCTTCAAAAAAAGAAGTAACTCTGATTAGTAATTAAAGACCCATTTCAAATACAGTATTCATTGAGATAATTATCTAGAAAAATGTCAATTATATCAAGTACACATACCTTATTAATACCTTCATTGTATATGTGACCCCCGCCAGGGAAAACCAGGCCAAAGTCGCTGGGCAACTTATTGAGATATGGTGTCCTTCAGCTTGTCACTCACATTAGCGACAAAACTTAGCTTTTATGGCTGTAAATGAGAGATAATAGTCTCAGATATCTATCATAGTACATATTTTGATCAAAAACAAAACTTAATTTCACCAAAAAAGCTGTTTTTGTGCAGTGAGCCATTCAGCAAATTTGCAGATTTTACCTCGAATCTGGATGTAGAACTACTACCGCGGAGGTACACAAGCTTGTTGAGTGTCATTTGGCTCCTGAACTACTACTCCGCACTGTAGAAAGCGAGCAGAGAACAGAAACGTGAGCAGGTCAGATGTCTTCAGTTAATGTAAACAGAGTGGTTTTTTTTTTTACCAGCTTCATCTTTTAGTATTCTTTTCTGCTATATTTTGATTAATTTTTAAGCGTTTCTGGTGTATTGATGTCTTGTGACACAAATAAACTGAGTTGAGTGTCAGTATGCTATGTCTCAGAATGCTTTTTCTCTGAAAGTCTGACAGATAATCGGCTGAAACTTTGTGAGTCTTCCTTTAACAGTACTCTACAAATATGCTAATAACTCATATTTGAAAGGGAAAAAAAAGACTTTGACCCGATTTTCCCTGGCGAGGTCACATATTTTATGAGCTTGAATTACCGTTTAGGTGCATTTTATAGTTCTACAATAACAGACTGTAGTCCATCTGTTTCTCTGCATGCTTACAAGCAACTTACTGCATTTCTCTCCATAAATAGCTGTCTAGACAAATTACACTCAGGGTTCTGGCTAAATCAGTAGTACTGAAACTACGGTTCTCTAATTAAATGTACTAATGACATTTGCTGAAATACAGAGTCTGGAAAAAATATGTTGTCGTGATCTCATTGCCTCCTTTGATAACATTGACCATAAAATTCTTACAGACAGACTTGGACTTGGGGTTGACTCTCAGGAAAAGGTCTTAAAAGGTTCTGTTCTTACATGCAAGGCAGGAACTACTTTGTTAGAATGGAAAATAATGTTTCAGTGAACATGCCAGTGACCTGTAGAGTCCCAGAGGTTCAGTTCTTGGGCCGATATAATTTAATTTATACATGTTCCCTCTTAGTCAAATATATATACACTGCTCAAAAAAATAAAGGGAACACTTAAACAACAAAATGTAACTTTAAGTCAACCAGACTTCTGTGAAACCAACCTGTCCAGTTAGGAAGCAACACTGACTGTGAATCAATATTACCTGCTGCTGTGCAAATAGAACAGACAACAGGTAGAAATGAGAGGCAATTAGCAAGACAACCCCTATACAGGAGTGGTTCTGCAGGTGGTGACCACAGACCTTTTCTCTGTTCTCATCCTTTCTGGCTGATGTTTTGGTCACTTTTGCATTTTGTCAGTTCTCTCACCATAGAGGTAGCATGAGGTGATGTCTACAACCCACAGAAGTTGCTCAGGTAGTGCAGCTCATCCAGGATGGCATATCAATGTGAGCTGTGGCAAGAAGGTTTGCTGTGTCTGTCAGCACAGTGTCCAGAGCATGGAGCAGATACCAGGAGACAGGCCAGTATACCAGGAGACATGGAGGGAGCCATAAGAGGGCAACAACCCAGCAGCAGGACCGCTACCTCCTCCTTTGTGCAAGGAGGAACAGGAGGATCAGAGCCAGAGCCCTGCAAAATGACCTCCAGCAGGCCACTAAT
>BRDA01064107.1:4761-16742 GCA_036984385.1 Crenuchus spilurus
CCACTCAAATTTACACACACACACACACACACACACACACACACACACACAGAGTGAGAGAGAAAGAGAGAGAGAGAGAATCTGTTACAGTGTTAAAGAGAAGAGTCTAATGTGATTAAAGTAAAGAGGACTATTATGACCACTGTGTGTGTGTGTGTGTGTGTGTGTGTGTGTGTGTGTGTGTATTCCTCGCAACTGTGGAGGAAGTGTTGCAGTGTGTAATGCCATAGGTCACAGTGCCTCATTTCAGCACACTCTTAGTGAACACACACACATACATACACACATCCAAACCCACCCACACACACCCACTGAGAGTGAAGAGAGATGGAAATAAGGACTCCTCCCTAAAAACACACAGAAGGCATGCTACTCTTTTAACCTTCTGTACACATTATTACTAGAATATTTTATACAAAATCATTTCTGTCCTGTTAAAAATGCAGCAGACTGACATGACCTGACACTGCTGTAATCAGACCTGTCATTATTATTATTATTATTATTATTATTATTAATTATCATCATCATCATCATGATTATTATTATTACTATTATTATCATTATTATAATTATAATTATTATCATCATCATCATCATGATGATGATTATTATTATTATTATTATTATTATTATTATTATTATTATCATTATTATCATTATTATCCTTATTATTATTATTATTATTATCATCATCATTATTATCCTTATTATTATTATTATTATTATTATTATTAGTAGTAGTAGTAGTAGTAGTAGTAGTAGTAGTAGTAGTAGCAGTAGTATTATCCCCATCAACATTATGTGTTATCTAGCACAGGACTGATGGGCCTATAAGTGTAAACAGAACAACGAGGAGACTAAAGCTAAACTACAGACAAATGTACACAGGGCGATTTAGATAAATACTTTTTGGAAGTTGTAAGAACTTCAGTTTTACTTACAGGTCTGGCTCCCTTGGGCTGTCTGAAGTTCATCCACTTGGGCATGATAGTGCCAGTATCTCTCATGTGCCCAACCAGTCTGTTAAATGGCAAAAAATAACTCCACTCTGATTGGTTGTTTGCTGGGTAAAGAGTTTAGCCCCACCCCTATCTCAAAGTTGGAGAAGATGTTAGTAGTTGGCTACATGCTACCCGGCTGCTGGTGTGCTGAATTCAGTTCACGACTAAAGACAGACTGAGGTCTAAAGGCTGAGCAGCTCAGCCCAGCCCAGTGAGACAGAGAGAGAGAGAGAGAGAGAGAGACTGGGTTGAGTCTTGTGACTATAAACTGGAGTTGTTACTCAATCACATGAGGTCAAACAACATATGTGTGGGCGTGTGGGGTCTGATTGGGTAATAAGCATATGGATATTCAGTCATAATGGTGGAATAAATGCCTGTAAACAACACTGGTTTCAGTTCACTATGAACTAGGTTAGCTTCCACAAATTAGGATTTTTAAATGAGCCCAAGCTTAAACCCAATGTTGAGGACCATCCAACAGGAATATCCTGCTGTTCTTTTCCCATAAGACAGGTTTGACTTTAGGCTAGTGAGAAATCCTGCCCCCGCCAACCCCTGAGCACAACAGTGACTTCGATGTCCTTCAATGTGCTGCTACCTCACCTGATCATAGATCATTTAAACACATTCAGGAACACTTGGAACACCAGGTTCACAACGCTGACCCACTGATACTGATCACTGATCTGATACTTTCTGTCACCTAATACAGTCCATGCCAGGGAAGGTTATTCCCAATTTTAGGTAGGTGTTCACAATATTTTGCTCATAATCTATATAAGCATCTAACACTTGCACAGAGAAATCCCGACTGAGGGAACATACACCAGTCATGAGGCTGAATTGATTCAGTCAGTTGCTTAGGTGACCACTTGACCATGGCTGCAACCACAGAGTGGTCTGGCACTTAAAACACACTGTCTGCCCCACAGAGTACTGCTCCGTCACTCACACAGACACACTGCATCCACAGCACAAAACTGCACAGAACTGAGTCATATTTAGTGTTTTTATTCATAGTGCTATAGAGCCCACATAACCACCCACACACACGTAACACACAGCCAACCACAAACCACAACCACATCTGTGCTCCAGTAGAGTAACAATAATTCCACAGAGACAGTCAGACAGAGACACACACAGAGAGAGAGAGACAGAGAGAGACACACAGAGAGAGAGAGAGAGAGAGAGAGTGTGTGTGTGTGTGTGTGTGTGTGTGTGTGTGTGTGTGTGTGAGAGAGAGAGAGAGAGAGAGAGAGAGAGAGAGAGAGAGAGAGAGACAGAGAGAGAGAGAGAGAGAGGGAGAGAGAGAGGAGTGAGAGAGAGAGACACAGAGAGAGACACAGAGAGAGAGAGACTGAGAGACAGAGAGAGAGTGTGTGTGTGTGTGAGAGAGAGAGAGAGAGAGAGACTGAGAGACAAAGAGAGAAAGACAGAGAGAGACACTGTGAAAGAGAGAGAGAGAGAGAGAGACTGAGAGACAAAGAGAGAGAGAGAAAGACAGAAAGAGAGAGACACTGAAAAAGACACAGAGAGACACTGAGAAAGAGAGAGAGAGAGAGAGAGACTGAGAGACAAAGAGAGAGAGAGAAAGACAGAGAGAGAGAGACAGAGAAAGAGAGAGAGAGACTGAGAGACAAAGAGAGAGAGAGAAAGACAGAGAGACACTGAGAAAGAGAGAGAGAGAGAGACTGAGAGACAAAGAGAGAGAGAAAGGCAGAGAGAGACACTGAGAAAGAGAGAGAGAGAGACTGAGAGACAAAGGGAGAGAAAGACAGAGAGAGACAGAGACAGAGAGAGAGAGTTTTGAATTTTAGGACACTGTACACCACTAATTCCACAGTAAGAGGTATCACACTGATGTGTTTCTGGGCAGTACTGAGAGAGAGCAGCGAGTGTCCGAGCGAAACCAGACAACGACAAAAAGCCGTGAAGAAAGAGGAAGAACAAACAGTGATTCATCAGTCCACTAAAATAGTGGCACTTTATATACAGAGCTGGAGACAAACACAAACCCTCACACAATACTGCATCTGACAATTACAGCAACCACTAAATACATAGTGCTGAAAACAAAACACGAAAGCAATACGCTCAGGCTGCCATTCTGACTACAGGCATATTACATGTGTTATTACATATTATATGTGCTCTATTTTAACAACAGTGCAGCAAATAAGAGAAAAAAAACACCCTGTACACTACTCAGTCTCTCACACACACACACACACACACACACACACACACACACACACACACACACACACACACACACACACACACAAGTCAATTGGCCATGACAGAACAGGTCAGAATTTCCATAGAGACCAAACAAGTGTACTCAGACAGGACTTTCATACTTTCATCAAGCAGTACCAGTCAAAAATCTGGACACATGTTTAAATGTATTGCTATTCATACAGTGCTTATAGGAAATCACACCCTGTTAAAATTTTTGCTACATAACAATACAACAATTTGGTACATTTAAAGGCAAAACTGCAGCAAGATTGAACTTTCTGGACGAACTACAAGTGCTATGTTTGGTAGAAGCTACACAAATTGCACCATACCTACTGTGAAGCATGGTGGTGGTAGCATTATTTTCCAGGAATTATATATGACTGGTCAGTTGGGTTAGTTGGCCAAGACTGAAGGGAAAAAGATGTTGCCAAGTGCACTCAATGTCTTGAGAAAAACATGCTAACTTCTGGTAGACAGCTTAAGGTGGGCAGGTGCTTCACCTACTATTACTCTAATCACTACTATCACTCTATTCACCTACTATCACTATAATCACCCTAAAAACAGCACCCAAAACAATGTAGTCGCTATGAAGGACAGGAAAGTGACATTCTGAGTCAGAGTATAGGCACTGTATTTGTAAGGTGTTTTGATCTAACAGCTATAAATTCCATTCATCCATTATCTTCCACTTAATCCTGACCAGGGTCGCGGTGAGTTCCCTACCCCTTCCCTGGGCACATGGCAGGGCATTACCCTATAGTAGTTACTGAGACACTGAGAGCTGAGCTTGCTGACCAGCAAACCACTGTGCCACCCCAGCTGGTATATTACTGCAATTTAATTCAAAATTTAATGAAAATAGTAAAGCTCTTACCTCTGTATGTAATAACAAAAATAAATTTTCAATGATTACAAATGTTCTTCCTAGGTCTGGTTGACAGCAGTCTAACTGAATATCTGCAATGACTGACCAGTGTCATTTAGGGAAAGAGAACTGAAAGAGACCTAAAGAAGACTTCTTTATTTTTAAACCACTTACTAAATGCAGTAAAATCCAGGTTCAGTTGATTTATATTTAAAAAGTACTCAATCTTACAGCCATTATACCATTAACATGTTTCAATTATTCTTACACTTCATGATGGTCATGATGTATTTTGCATATAAATTGATGAGGGGTTTTGTGACATTCTGCATATGTCAGATGAGGAAGCTGTGCAATACATTTCAGGAAATCAGGCTATGATGTTATTAAATCATGAAAGAGCTCAAAATGCAAGAGAATCAACCAAATTGGTCAGATATCTGCCTACACTGTACATACAATCAGTCAATCACTGCTCAGTTACTTGGACATCACTTCCTCCTCACACTGAACATCAAACAATGTTCATCAAACAATCAAGCTAAAACACAGGCTGATACTAAACTCCAGTCAGTGACCACCTAACCTGGTTTAAAATCTGTCTGAAAGCACAAAATGTGTGGCTGTTTATTCCAGTTCTCCTTATTGTATGTGATACATGTATCCTCTTCCTAACAAATTCTCAAATTCTTTGCTGTTATTTTTACTCTCATTTCAGTTAACTGCTCTTTGGTCTTATGTATGTTAATGGGATACTAACAGGATTTTTACATTGTGTGTATCCTCAAATTTATACCCCAGGGAAACAGGAAGCTGTCATGGAACAACAATTGAGTTTCTTTCGACTAGAAGCTATAAAAATAAACTTTTATCTGGTTTAATAAAATATCCTTTAGGTGTACAAATAACGTTTTTGAGAAATACGCTATTCTTAAAATAAACACCTAAAACAATACTGTCATAATTATGATTACTATTAAAAAAGCTGTCAATAATTTCTACAAAATTTTTTTCAGAAACATTTCAATTATCATGTGTTACTTATTCTACATAGACATTGTTGCAGATAATAGTAATAATAGTAATAATAATAATAACAACAATAATATTAATAATAATAATAATAATAATAATAATAATAATAATAATAATAATAATTATTATTATTATTATTATTATTAAAATAAATATATAATAACACATTCAATTCATATTACAAAATATGTGGGTCCCAAGTGGTTCAGCGGACCAGGTGATCCATCAGAACTGGGGATCCTGTGCTTTCCTGCGAGCAAATTGGCTGCCCCTCAATGTATCAGCAGCAGTTTGAAAAAGGGAGTCGCTTTACATCACATGCTTCAGAGGAGGCCTTTGCTAGTCCCTAGACTCAGGCACTTTACAAGTGTGATGAGGAGAGTCAACGAATAGTCAATTGGCTACCAGCACATTGGGGAGAAAAGTTTTCTTCAATGGTGTCAATAATTCTGAAATTGACTGTATGTTTCAGTGATGATGGACGATGAGATATGCAGTGTGAAGGCTGTGGTCTTACCTTGTCACTGTCCACTGTGTTTTGAGATGTCCGTGATGCAATAGAGATTGTGTCTGGCTGGCTGCTGGCATCACCCTGACTGTCTGCATCTTCAGTGGTGTCCCTAAACAAAGGCACATAAAAATATGTTAACAAAACTTCTTAAAATAATATATATAGATATTGTAGAAACCTTTGAACTTTTATACATAATGATAACTTATACAAAATAGATAAGAACCTTCCTAATTTACAGGAAGTTTTGCTTCATTTCACAGAACTAGGCTCTCAAATATCACAGATTTCATGGATTTCACAACAAAATGTGTACTTTTCTCAGCAATTTTTAAATACAATTTTAATTTAACTGCATAGAAGAAAAGTGTGGTCCCTGAAGCCATATGAAAGAGCAAAGATGCACTATGAATGCAGTTGAATTTTCTGAAAGGTATCTTGATCAGTTTTATTTGGTGCCTTTCCTCAGCACTTTACAGCAAATCTCCCGTCTGTGATCTAGAGTCACCTGAGGCATTAACTGTGGTGGAAGATATCTCTCAAGAAGCCTTCCTAGTAGCTACATACAATATAGCATCATGTTTCAGCAAAGCACAGCTCACTCAGTCCTGGAGTAACAAATAGTGTATTTGTTTGGTTTATGACAAGCTCAAAATGTCATCACTTCATCACTCTTTTCTTTACCTAGTACATTTATGTGAATCCAAAACATAAAATAACATCTGTACACTACTTTAGAATCTGCATTTAAGATACAACATGATTAAATGTACAATTTTTAATGTCAAATGCTCTAATTCACAATCTGTGTCATGATCTTCATGGCTGTGATTTTGGTATATTAGATATAAATTTTATAAAATAGACTAAAACTAAATAATTATGGATGCACAGTAGTCAGTAACAGCACATAATAGCTTAAAATATTACTGACATCAGGCAGATGATTAGATTTGGATATTTCCAATAATATTTAGTAATGTATTTTTGCTGAACATCAGGTGATACTGGTTTGCTAAAATATTTTTTATCCATTTGACCTCATTTGAAAACGTATAGAGTTGTTCAGTGTATTTGTACCTCTTGCTGATACTACGCTGCCTGGCTGGAGTTTTGGGCAAGTGGATGGGCTCCTTTAGTGCCCCCTTCAGGTGTACTGTCCTCTCCTGAATTAATTCCCGAATATTACGGATCCACTCCTGCTTCACCTCCATACTGGATGCCTGCAAAACATGTGCATTAGTACTGCAGAAGAAGAGAACAGAGAACTACCGATGACACTCTGAAACACATTAGAGCCTCACCAGTAACAGCAAGCAACTAAAATTAAATACAACCTGTTCAGACATAACTGCTGCACACTTTATTCATACAGTTTTTCCAGGAATTACAGTTCTTTAAAGTGTAAAATTGTTTGTATTACAAATACAAAAAGACGGACACCTCTAATGAAACGTGTTGTTTTATTGATTGTGAAATGAAGTTAAAACATTGCATAATAATACATTGTTATTCACTTTCTTTAACATACTCGTTCAAAAAATAAAATACTCAATTGTGGCATGGCCAATTTTATATGAGACACACACCTGCCACGCATTTTCAGTTTCTGTGTGGAATATGTGTCACAGTATTTTTTGAAAGTGAAAGTAAAGTTTGTTTAATTTCACCTGGACTATGTGTGTTCACTGTCACTGTGTTAAATTCAACACATAATTTAATATAAAATATGACATGTTTCTGCAATTTGTAGAAACATGCCATATTTATATTTGTTCCTTATATAAGATATTTTTACTGTGAAATGAAATAACATGTGTGTCCAAACATTTAGTTGGGGTATAATTATTTATATATAAATGGGTATAGTGGGTATAAATATTTAGTTTCTGTTTTTATACTATATACAGTACTACATGTCCAAATGTTTGTGGACACCCCTTCTAATGAATGCATTAAGCTTTGTTTAAGTTGAAAGTTTCTAATGTTGCTCAATGCAATCAAATCCTCACAGCAATGTTTCACAATCTACTAAAAAGTGTTTCCTAGATATTAGACACAGTTACTCCAATAAAAGCATGTTAAACTTTTTTATATCCTTAATTTCAGAAGGAACAATGAATGAGCAGGTTCTGATCCTCAATATAAGTATGTACCGGTAATATATATTTATATTGAATAATTATGTGCTCACACTTTTGATTAATACTGTACAATACTTACCTATGTGCACAAATACCAAGGATCAAACACCAGTCTTACTTTTAAGATGGTTTTGCTGTCTGATGTTGGGGTGCGTCCAGCCCACAGGGCAAATTTGCAGGGGTCTCCTTCGATGTGCTCCGTCACGCCCAATTCTGAAGTCTGTAAAATACAGTATGAATAGCACAGAGAAAATTAAATTATGAAGCATGTGGTCAATACAAATAAAAATAAATCTTACTGCACTTAAAACTGGATTATCAAGTAAAGCTTTCCAGAAGACCACAGCCGGCTATAATATCACCACTTCAATGTAGCTTCAATGGACATTACATTATATGTGTAGTCACTGTGCCAGCACACAAATTTAATTTCACAGAATATGATTTGTTCTGAATGATCTTAATGAACTCGATACAGTCAGATGTACAAAAACAGGAAACATACACTGCAGTGTGTGAATGTTATTTATACTAAGATGAGAAATACTCTTTTCTGATTGGCTGGCAGGTCTATTAATAATGTATTATGTATATCCTGTTTTCTTTGTGTGGCAACTGAGTAGAGCTGGGCGATATGGCCAAAAATGTTATCATGATAATTTTTTCTATATTGATCAATCTCGATAATTATCACGATATAAAATTTTCTAACACTGTCATAGTTTAAAACATCTTTATAAAAAACATCCGACAAATACATGTAATGTTACTATTTAAAATATTAAAATGTTCATTGCTAGAACATAATATTGTAGCATTTACAGTCGTCGCTTTACTGTTGAAAGTTACAATGATTGCTGTTGGCCGCAGCCACTCCAAAACAACTAGCGGCCAGAGAGCCAAGCTAATATGCTAAAGCTAGCACTAGGGGCTGACATACAAACACACACACAAAGAGTGAGACCCTCTCCTTTTCCTTCTCACACAAACAAACAAGCACACAGCCCCTTCGTGCTTTCTATCCCAGCCACACTATGCTCTCCCCCAATCACAGCTATCTATCTATCTATCTATCTATCTATCTATCTATCTATCTATCTATCTATCTATCTATCTATCTATCTATCTATCTATCTATCTATCTATCTTCTGAACTCACTGTCAAGCTGCTTAGACATAAAATGGAAAATGGAATTCTATTGTCCCGGCTTATCATCATCATAGAGGGAAAAATTATCGTGAAAAATTATTGTGAAAAAAATCGATATCGTTTCATTGCCCAGCACTACAACTGGGTTATAAGAGTGAGAACAGCGTCAGAAGTGTCCAGTTATATGACATTAATGGCACAGCTACACATTGTAAAGTTGTTTAGTTTTGTCTCATCCATTCATTTCAAATAAACCTTTAAACCTAAGATTTAATTTAATTTAAGACTAATGTGAAAGTTATGTAGTTAGGACAGTGGAATTGAAAAAGCTATTCCTTTCATTTTACTATAACATTATTATAATATAATAATATGTACAATATAATACACCATATGTATTATGCATATATATATATATATATATATATATGTATAATTATATAATTATATAATATATAATATGTATAATATATAGTATTTATTTATTATTTATTATAAATCTTAAGAATGGAAAAGTTTCCTAAAAAGTTTCCTTACTCAGTTGTGGTCACACATTTATTGTACCAGCTGTGAAACTGTGTCTTAGCATGTAGACTTGTGATATATTGAAGTATTTTGTGTTACTTTGGCTTCCACGTTTTGGAAATCACTCTGAATAAAATCATCAGTTAAATTAAAAGATGTTACATAAAACTGGATTTAATAGTCTGCACATTTTCCTTCTGTTTCAGAAAAACAGACAGGATAGTTTTCCATTTTTATCGATTGCAAGGCATGAAAAAAATCTCAAGTTCTCAGCTTATTTCAATTCAAATGAAATGCTATTGATACTGTTATCTATACCAGCAACTTATAGGCTACAACAACAAAAAAAGTGACCCACTCCTGTCACACCATACCAGCAATTTGCTCTTATAGACGTATTTCGTACGTCCAGACGAGTCCTTCATCTCTTTGCTGAAGACGAGGGAGATCTCGAAAAGGAAGAGGTGGCGGTCTCGTCCTTTCCGGATCAGGGATTTGGGGTCCCAAACCTGGAACGTGTCCTGTAGGATCAGCTCCCCCTGAACAGCCAGGTTTTCATCAAAGCCTACAACCCAAGAACAGTGAAAGTGGTGCACCTCCAAACCAATCATGTGTGCATGAAACCAAAGCTTGGGCACATCTTCTGACATATTACCAGTCTCTTTATTTTTACAATATTAAAGTCAGAACCATTAAATAATAATGCAAAGTGACCAAAGGGTGTTCAATTTGAAATTTGATCAGAAAAAAGACGGGTCACACTTTTCAATAAAGTTCAATACCGGTATTTAGACTCTATTAAGCATTACAAAAAGTTTGAACAGATTTGGGAATGATCTATCAGACAATCTACCATCTTTAGCAGCAATTGTGTCACGTTTAGACCTTAGCTAAGTTCTGACACCAGCTTTTGCTATGTAAGGTTCTTATTGACTAATAAATACGTGAATAATTTATTTCACATGGATATTGGCTGTACATGAGTATCATCCATCAATTATTTATTAGAACTTATTATCTCTTATATTGAGTCACATTATTATAACTTCTTCTCATTAATTAGCCATTAATACTGTACTGTTAATAGCTGTAGCTCTGTTGTAAAGTGTTATGTGTTATGTTGTATAGTTTGTGTGTCTTTAACACAAATGACATTCAATCACATGCATACAAAAGTTTGACAGTTCCAGCTTCTGTAATGGTAGTTATTCTGTTGGGGCAGCCATGGCCTGGTACTTAGGGACCCAAACTTGTGAGAACATTCAATCCACTGCAGGACATGACAGAAGTGCCCTTGAGCAAGGTACCTAACCCCCAACTGCTTCTTAGGTGGCTTGGACAAGGGCTGCCCACTGCTCTGGGAATGTGTTTTCAGTATTCAATGCAGAGATCAAATTCCTCTGTGTTCAAGCACACTGGCCAATGACATTGTGCACTTTCACTTTACATTATGAGTAGTGCTTACCCTCAAGCATGCTCACATGCATGGCATCGTTGGCTCGCTTAGGCACACTCAACATCACCTCCAGACCTTCCTTTATCTCCCCTTTGCCCTCCTCACAACACGTCAGCAACTCCTACCACACACACACACACACACACGCACACACACACACACACACACCCATGTTTAAAAAAGCACATTTTAGCTTTGCATATTTCTAATTTGATTTTCAATCAAAAAATAAACTTTAATTTCACCTTTACACCAAGACATGTTTGAAAAACTGATTTTGCACTGGAGCTACAAGTTAAGTTAATTTTCATCAATATCTCACCAATTTCACCAATATTTCATCAATACCACAAAAATTGTGCACACTGTGGTTCTACCATGATTGTATGATGATATTACTATGGTTTGGACACTACATTGATGGTAGTACCACTGTAATGCTAACACTATAGCCAGATAACTGGTTTTATACAAGTAAATAATATTAGTAGTATTACTTTGGTTAGACTAATAACAATACTGTAATATTACTATTGTAGTGTCTACCATGTCAGTATTACCATTGTACTTTTTTCTAAAGGATTGTAGTCTACGTTATTAACCCCATGCTACATCTATGATAACATGCTGTTAACAGACCAGTGCACTGAAAGTAAATATACTATTAAACTTTATTATATAACAACTACTACTCACACAATAGACTACTACTGCTAAAGTAACATAACTAGGTAACATACCAGGTTTGGTAAATGTTTGCTTTGTTTGGGGTATTTTGGCAAGGTCTGAAGTATAACAATGTAATTTCCATGAGCAGTAGTGTTAGCTTGTTAGCAAGCATGTAGGAATATTAATATTTCAACTCTTTAATGATCTCATAATGCTTAACACAGATTTAAGTATTGTTAATCCAGTGATATTCTGAAGATATATGTGACCCCGTCGTAGTACGGTGTACATTTTAGGACATCCTCAGACCTTGGCGTCAGGTCTTGTGCAATGGAAAGAACGACCTCAGTCCTCCTACTAAACTACTTC